>CM016615.1:69504766-69702532 GCA_005393395.2 Gossypium australe
GAGTTCCTAACACTCTCGGATTAAAATGGGACACTTTTGGAAATTTTGAAAATTTAGGGTTAAAAGTGGAATTTGGCTGAGGAGGCCTTAAGTAAAAATTTTGTAAAGTTTTGGACATGAAAGTCCAGTAGTAAAGTGGCTTCCGTGTGCCACTTAAGGGTCAGCGCCAAAACAAGTCAGTGGTTCGAGTCTCGTGTGCGGCAAAAGCATTTTTATTTTGAAAAATAGCGCTGCTTTGAAGGAGGGCTTAAAAGAAATTATTGACACGACATTAGCATGAATTGAACACTGGCCGAGTGGTTAAGGACTTGGCTTGAGAGCTGCGTCTAAGGGGACTCGCGTTCGAGTCCTGGAGTTCGCACTTAAAGAATTCTATTTTACTTTTAGCACTAAAGCATACGGAGCCAGCGAAAGAAAGGCTTAAAAGAAATTCCGATGAGATTATTGCAAGAAATGCATAGTGACCGAGTGGCCAAGGACATTACGTGAGAGCTAAGGCTCGGAAGACTCGTGTTCGAGTCCTAGAGATCGCGCATGATGCGCTTTATTTTCATTTTAGCGTTCAGACCTGGGAACTGGCAAGGTAAGGTTTAAAAGAAACTCGCGACGATTTATGGCATGAAAGTCACATTAACAGAAATGGCAGGAAGCTTGGAGAGCTTTCTCCAGGTCTCGGGTTCGAGACCTGGGGGTAACACCTAGAGGCTTTTCTTCCATTTTGGCCGGCGTTAGGAGCTAAGCCTGCATGGCACATGCAGCACACACGCATGCAGCCTTGGGAGGGTTGCTTCTTCTTTTTATTTTTAATTGTTTTGAAAGTATGGAATAGTTTTGTTTGCTTGAGTATTATTATTTTATTATAATTTTTATTAGTTTAAGCAAGCATGGGTCTTGGCTTTGGGGAAAGGAAGCATGTGCGGCATGGTTTGGTTATTTTTATTGTGTTTTAATAATTTTTAATGTATGGGAAAAAGGATTAGGCATGGTGATTTTGAAAATTGATGTTAGAAAATTTGGCAAAAAAAGAGAGAGAGCATAACCGTGGGGATGAAGCATGCTTAGGGGATTCCTTGGCCTGCCTTGTGTTTGAGAAAGGATGACCAACATTCTTTGTTTTCTTTGCTTATGGTGCTTGGCCAAAAATGCATGTTTTTTTTTTGTCTTGCTTTCCCTCCCACTTGAGCATGACCGAATGTGGTCTTCCTAAGAGCATTCATTCTCGGTTTTATTTAGCTAGGGAGGTGGCCTTGCCTTGTTTTCTTCTTCTCCCTTCTTGTCTTGGCCGAATTTATCATCATTGATATTAAAGATTTCGCTCTTCCCATTTTGTGCATGGCTGAAATAGAGACTTAGGGGAGTTAAGTTTCGATTTTGAGGAGCTAGAGAGCTTTTTGGCTAACAAATATTGCTTGCATGGCCGATTTTCCTGATTACCTTTTTGGTGTATAGCCCGTTTTGAGTAGAACAAAAAGGAGCAAAATTCATCTCTTCTTCTTTGTCCTTTCCAAACTATTCATAGCCAAATCTTTAAAGCTAGTGTTAAGAAGCATAAAGGAGCCTATTGGTTTCGACTATTCAAGGAAATGTAGGATTTTTGATGACTTCGAGAACTAATCGACAAGAACAAGTGGTGTTTCGGGATCGAAATAAGTGGTCAAGGGGCAAATCGATAAAAGTAACAGAAGCTTTCGGGATTGTAGACTTTATTAGATTCGATAAATCAGAATCTTGCTATAGTCAGGTGCGTAGTTATCGCACTGTTCATTTGCTTGATATATGTATTGTAAGTATTATTTTATGTAAATGTATGAGTTGTGCATGTTAGCCGAAATAAAGGCTAAGGTAAGTGATCGAATAATCAAGTTAATGGTTATGATATTAACTTGTCAGTGATTTGCGATAATAATTGATTATTGATGAATGTAAAATAAGGTGATGACATGTGATGTATATTGTTCTGAATAACATGTGACCATGATAGATAAAATATACATATTTGTTTCGTAAAAAATTTTGCTATGGTACATATACGTACGCATGAGACTTGTGATGTGACTATTGGAGGAAAGGGTGTACACTATGTGAGTGGTTAAATGCTAGCCATGTGCTACATTCGCGATTGATGATCAGTGAACCGATTGATATGTGGATCACTATGTGATCAGTGGCTTGGCTACGACCTTAAGAAATAAGTGTGTCAAAGAAAGACATGTGGATCACTTTGTGGATTGGATTTCATATTTATAATTGTATGTTTGAAATTGTATATTTAAAGTTTCATATTCCTAATTATATATTATTTATATATATGGATTGTGTGGATATGGGCCAAGCCCACATGCGAGGACATGTGTATTAACTATGCACTGAGTCTTGGTGACTCACTCTATTTTTATTAAACCTTTCAAGTGGCGCGTAAAGCTTGGACCGGGTCGGAGAGGATACAAAGGTGGCCATGAGGAAATGGACTTTTATGAAAAGGGACATTTTGTTTGATTTATTAAGTATCAACATTTTCAGTATTTTGATTAAATGTTTAATGTGAAGAAGCCCACTAAAGTGTTTAAGTACCTTTATTAAGTAGCTTTATAATTATGCCCAATTATAGAAAGATAGTTTAAAGGTAGATTACAGATGGTTTTATTTTCTCAAGTAAAGTTTAAACCCGATAGTTTTATAACAAACCCCGATTTTACTTAGAATATTACAAGTCACGAAAATGTTTTATTAAAGGAAACAAAATTTTAACGGTTTTACTATTAAGAAAGGATATTTTTCGAAAGTGTTCCGCAGTGGCATTCCAAATTCGGTCGAAGTGAATGGGCCGGGTTTGGGGTGTTACAACTTACCTGGTGGACTGCGGGTCGGAGACTTAGGTGCCATGCCAGAAAAACCTGCCTATTTAAAAATATTTTCATAAAAACTCATTTGGGCTCGATTTGAAAACGTTTTGGGCCTTAGACCACAGGCCGAGAGTTTAAAACCTGGCTGTGATACCAAACTAAAACACCCCAAACCCGGCCCACGAGCCTTGACCGGATCTGGTATGTTCCCCAGTGTAAACCGTTTCAAATTCTTTTGTGACTTAGGAAAAATTTGTGTGTTTTGAGAGTAAAATGGTTTTGGGTTGGGCTTGAGTTGAAAACAAATTTATCTTATATTGAAATCCATTTATTTAAGGTGACAAAACATTCAGGGTTTCTTTTAAATATAAATTTACTTAATCTTTCAATTAATAAATATTTGTAACATAATAAATCAAAGTGAAGTAAAGAAATTCAACTATGGCCTTATTACATCAAATAATCCCAAAAATTAAATTAAAGTACTTAATAAAATAAAAATCCAAATCGTAAATTTTCTTGCTGTGCATGACCATCCCTAAGCTTCTGCCGAACCCGGTCCATTACTGATCGTCACCTGAAAATAGTTCCCACAACGGGGTGATTCAACAGACTCAATGTGTACACAACACTAAGTCCAAATAGAATTAGGCAAACCATACATATCATATTCACATAATAATACAAGATAATGATGCAATCCCGATCCCAAACCTATTAAGCCACCCGTTACACTCCCCCGTACCAACCTGTACACCGTGGGGACTACTAAGTCGACCCTCCTTCCGCTACACTCCATATCGCGGTCTTAGGTCACCGCATTCGTGGTCTTAGGTCACCACGTTCAGATTACTGTGGTCTTAGGTCACCACATTCAGATTACTGTGGTCTTAGGTCACCACATTCAGATATCACGGTCTTAGGTCACCGTGTTCGTGGTCTTAGGTCACCACATTCACTTCCCCTTTTCAATAACCCATATGCCCCATATCATATTATGCATTAACATGCCAAAGTTCACATTCTTATCATTATTCTCATGTTAAATATAACATATTTCATAATCCTAGTAGGAGTAGGAAACGTACCTGAGTACTTTGTACCATACATGGTACCTTAGCCACATTCTTACACTCTCATATTCTTAATATCACATACATATATTTATTAAACATGCCATAAAACATATTAAGAATTAGTGTGGGGTACACACCTGATTTGCTTAACGAATTCCTTGAAATCCCGAAAAAACCGATCTATTGCTTTAGATCTCAATTCCTACATTTGGTAACCTTAATATGTTAGCATAAAGCCTATAAAACCAAATCCTAGTAGGATTTGTATTCTTAAAACCTACCTTGTTGTCGAATTGACTATAGTCAAATCCCGAAAACTTGTATTCTTCTCCTTTGAAATCGGCTACTCACTAGATCCCTTGAATCTGTTAGTTTTCGGCTTAAAACACATAATAATAGATTTAACTACTAAAATAGGCCTTGGCCGAATGCTATAAACACTTACCTTGTGGATTTTAAATCCTGAAACTCACCGAATAACTAGGGAACACGCGGCCTATGGTGTACCTTTGGGAAAAGAACTTCTCCTTCCTTATAGTCGACACTTAGTAAATCTCGAAAGATCTCTTCGGCAACAGATATTAAGGGTATTAGAATCTTAATTTCAACAGCCTTAAAAGAAATAGAATGAGAATCTAACCTAATCTTACCCTTACTGAAGAATTTGATGGAACTCTTGCTTGAACCCTTAGCAGTATTCGGCTATGGCTTTGATGTGGATAACAATTTCGGCTCTTAAGGCTTAGTGAGAAATCGACTAGGGCTATTGGTATCTTCGGCTTTTGATTGTGTTTGTAATAGAAGAATGAAAGAAAAGAGAAAAAGAGAATAATGGCAGAGAGAATTCGGCAGAGAGAAGAGAAGAAACTTTAGAGAATTTCGGCAGAGGTTTTCTTGAAGAGAAAAGAATGAATGAAGAATAGCCTTACTCTTCCTTTTATAGCCAAAATTACTAGGCTAGAGTCCCTTACTTGGCCACCACTCTTCTATTTGATAGCTTTATCCTTTTAATTATCACTTTATTAAAAGAATTTAATCCAACAATTATCTCTTGAAAATAATGATAAATAAATCCTTTATTTATCCCCTATTTAGCCGAAATTTAAAGAGAATAAAACTCCTCTTTTAAGAGCCTTAATGCCGTCCACCTCTCTGCTTCTGGAAGCAAAAATAAAACTTCTTTTATTTGCCTCCCAAGTGACTCGAACCCTGGCCCAAATACCTGCTTGTGGCGTCACCCACCTGGGCCTTAAGTGGCATCTTCAGGCCACTTTTCCAAGCCTGATTGTGTGTCAAATTCCTCCTACTAATTTTCTTAAGGCCACCTTGCCTTAATTTCCTCTTTTTAAACCTTAAAACTTGACATTTCTTTACATTTTCAAGTTTCCAAAAATTTTCGTTTGCCTCCTTTAAACTTAACATTTCCTTACATTTCCAAGTTTCCTGAAATGTTTACTTTCCTCTTTTGAATCATTTCTAAATCATTTCCTTACATTTCCACGACAAGACATTTCCTTACATTTCCATACATTTCCTTACATCTTAGTGTTCCTAAAACTCCTCAGAACACATCCAACACACCCACTGAGCCCACTATCTCATGAATTACGCACGAGCGCATAATCCCTAATCTAGGATGTTACAATAAGAGTCTAGTTTCGGGTAAAATTAGCGGATCTTAATTTGGAGTTCCATAGCTCCAAATAAAAATGATTTAGTGACTGTAACTCGAGTAAACAACTCAAGATAAACATAAATGAATTTTGATGCAATAATGATGGTGTTATCTTGAGAGCTTATAATGAGGATTGTTAAAAGCATGGTAATCAATTGTTTATTATTTACATACGTGCTTACTAAGCTTTATAGCTTACTCTATTGTTTTCCGTGTTTATAATGTACTCAGGTTAGCTCGGGTTGGAAGCCGCCGAAGAACCTATCACACTATTGAGCTTACAATTTAGGTATCAATGATTTTATACTTAAGGTTATGGCATGTATAGGAAACTTGGTCATGTGTATATGTTACTATGAGTTGTCCTAGAATAATGACCCATGATATTCGGAGTTCATCGTTGTATAAAGCCATTTAATGTGGCCAATAAATTGGTTATGCTATAAACTCATGATGATGCATTCCATGGTTGAGTAAATTGTATGCTATGACTTGTTTAGTGTGTTTGGTGGATGTTTTGATAGCTTTAATATGTCATTAAATGTGTCATTCAAGTTATACTCAAGTATGGGTAGGATAGGGTAGAAATTAGCTTGGAAAATAGCCAACTTCTTGACCACACAGGTAGAGACACGCGTGTGGAGGACACGGTCTAGCACACGGGTGTGTGTCTTAGTCTTGTGATCCAAAACGAATGATGGCGTCATAAATAGAGAGTTACACGGGTGGAGGACACGGGCGTGTCCTGGGTCACACGAGCGGGTGTAACCACACGGCCTGCCCACACGGGCGTGTGACTATCCAAAACAAGAAAATTTTTTAAATGTTCCAATAGTTTTAAAAGTTCTCGATTTAGTCCTGAATCGCTCCCAAAACATGCTTTGGGCCTCGTAGGCCCATTTTAGGGACTTGATGATATAAGATAAAAGTTTTAAATTTTGAATGAAACTTTATGCCTTGAATTTGTTCAGTTGCAAGTGTTATTGTCCGGTAACGCCTCGTACCCTGTTCCGGTGTTGAACACGGGTAAGGGGTGTTACATTTAGTGGTATCAGAGCTATGATTTAGTCGGTTCTTGGGCTAACCTTGCATGAGTAAGAGTCTATCTATACATGCCATATGTAGACCGTGCTAGTGTGATATCTCCGAGCTCTAACGAAATTGTTCTGTTAAGACAGAGGTGCTTTCCAACCGAGCTATTTTCGAAAATGCTGACATTGACACTGAAATATTTTAAAATATGTTTGTGGTAAGTTGAAATGTGGTAAGCTACGAATAAAAGTTCATAATATGCATGTGATGATGTATAAAATGAAATAGCCATAATTTGAGAATTTTGGGTACAATGTTACTGTGCTGGTTTAAAGTCGTATTTCAATAAATTATGGTGATTTTATGCAATAGATAAAATGTTATCAATGTTGAGAAGTTATGAAAAAGGAATTAAATCTGTAAACCGAGTAGAACGCAGGAAATGAGTACGATCATTCAATGAAGAATTGACGGATAAAACCATGGTTGGACCATGGCAAAGTATGGAATGTAAGACCATAGCTGAGCTATGGCATTGTGATTCCGTGTAAGACCATAGCTAGGAGAAGGCATCGATGTGAGATTTTGTGTAAGACCATAGTTGGACTATGGCATCAAGTGAACGATGTACTCAAACCCGTAAAGCGTTCTCTAATTTGACAAATGTCGGTAAGTAAAATGGAAGCCACGTGTTGGAATTTAATTAGATATTTATATTGAGCTCGAGTAAGTAAATTCATTGTGTGAAATTGTGGATGACAGAAAACATTCGTATAATAAATAGATGTGTTAATTTTCTTGAAATGAACTATGTGATTATGATGGTATTACATTAGTGATGAATGCTAAGTCATATGTATGTATTTATGAGAGTTAAGTTAGAGGCTTTACGACCTCACCCCCTTACCAGTGTTGCTTTATGACGAAATTTTACGAAATTATGTTGAATAAGTTTATAAGTGTGAACTAAAGAGTTCAGTGGTGAAATAATTAGTAATGCAGATAGAGTTGAGTATAGTGTGACAAGTGAATTCAGTTTTAAAAGAAATATCAGATTGTTTTAAGGATTATACGGATTATGCAATGTCACGGTTAAAGAAGAAGTTAAATTTGATGAGACAAAATATTCAGGTATGATACCTAAAGAATGTATGTATTAACTGGAAGTTCTTCTGAAATAATTTTTGTAGCAATGAAATAATGAGAAATCAATGGTATTAGAGATAGACAGTGGAATAATGTTTGAATTGTAAAGATAGTTGATTACGGTGATTATAGTCGAATGGTTTATGACGATCTCTTCTGAGTACCATATGTATTTATCTACTCTCAGAGATATATATGACTGTATGTTTCGGATGAAATTCTTATTGTATGAAAACGTTAACTAAATATACTAATAGATGAAAGCATGGTTGGTCTGTTTGGGCTATGTATAGCATTGTTCCATTTTACACTGGTATTCTATCTCTCTTTTGGTAAAGAAAAATTGGTGATAGAATTCAGGTGATGATAGTATTCTATTTCTACCGGCTATTGTGTGCTTAGTATACTGGGGATTATATAGCCTTGGTCACAGTTGATTAAGGTGCAGAAGAAAAATGCTTTATTCCCGGATTTTCTCTGAGATATTATTTGTCCATATAGTTAAGATGTTGGCCTTATTATGTGTGATGGTTGTGGCTTCAGAGTGGTTCAAAGCTTCGTTGGTTAATAATTGAAAAGTCATAATTTGATAGTCAAGATTGATTCAGATGTCTAGTTTGATTAGATTATTTGCTTAAAAGATTATTCGAGTTATTTGCAATTGTGCTGAATAGTAAGCAACATTAATTATTTGATAAGTAATGTAACCTTTTGATGACCAAAATAATTTAAAACATTTGATGTTTCAAAGAGATCTGAATTTGGGACTGCTAAGATGGCTTGAACTGTCAAAAGCTTTTAAGTTAGTGATTGATTATTATCCATAGAAAACGATTACAGTCACAGATGTTCTGAGTAGGATACCTATGTGTACTTTGCAAGCAATGATTATACAATTGATTATATCGGATGATGGATAGTCGTTAGCTAAGTTAGAAACTAAATTGTGTGTATTTATCGAATTTACGAAGACCAGAAATGTGTCAGTGAATCACAAGTTAAAAAGGGGTCAAAGTAAATTGACTCCTGATTTAAAATTTCAAATTGGAACCGATGATTATTCGTTGTTTCGGGATAGAGTTCGTGTATTAAGAAACCCTGAGATTATAAAACAATTATCTGTTCATTCGGGGAGTACTAAGATGTACGATAATTTGAGATGATTGTTCTAGCGAATGAGTATAAAACGTGATACTTCTAACTGTGTCCAGATGTCTGAACTATCAACAGGTTAAAACTGATTATCAAGTACCTTCAGGACTGTTACAGTCTGTGTTATTATCTATGTCTGTGTTATTATCTAAGTGCTGAGAAAATAAAATTTCAAAGGATTTTGTGTAAAAGGAAGATAATGTCTGAATTATTGTTGATCGTGTGGAGAAGTGTGCACATTTTATCTCGGTATGTACAGATTACTCTTTTGATAGATTGAATTACATATTTCAGAGACTTTTAGATCAATCAGCATGCTAAACTCTAATATTTCAGATAGTTAACCTGAAAGGGAATTTTAGATCCTCGAGAAAATGTCTCGTTGTGGTGCATTAGAATTTGAAAGCGAATGAGAAAAACAATTACCATTAATTGAGTTGTGTGTAATAATAATCTTTTAGTACGCGTAAAGAAACCTTGTATGGAGTATGTATGGTTGCAATTACCGAACTCGGTTGACACTTGATCGAGCTTTGTGAGAAAAGATCCACGGGATTGATTTCATCAGAGAATTTGAGTAGAAAGTGAAAGTAACTCATAACAGTTAGAAGCAGTTTTAGATTGATAGAAAATATATACAGACTTGATACATAAAATCGTTGAATTTAAGATAATGAACTAAATATTTATGAAAGTATAGCTGTGGAAATTGAAATTCTCGATTTAGTTATAAAGAAAAGTTGGAATTTAGTTTGATTTGATGAAAAGTGAAGAACGGATCAGAATCTTAGCTTGCGAGATCAAAGAATAGAGAATCCGGCGTTATGTGAGAAATTGATAAGGCACTGAGAAAAAGAATCTCAAATCTAGATTCTGGTAAGATTTTTGGGGACAAAAAACCCTAAGGAGGGAGGGTTGTAACATTTTGATTTTGGCCTAGTTGGAACAGTGGTTACGGGACCATAAATCTGACATTAAAAAATTTATTTTATTATTATTTTGATATCTACAGTATGATACTAAAGTTGTGTAAAATTTTCATAAAGAAATTTCCTCGTTTGAGTGCTTAATTTGATAAAAAGGACGAAATCGCATAAGGTGCAAAACTTGAGGTCTAATTGATAAAGGCACTAAATTGCTATAGAATTGAAAATTATCAGCACTTGCATAGTAATTATACCAATAGAAAAGTGAGGAGACAAAGATGGACATGTAGTAAGTGAATTTGGTGAAGATATTAAAAGGTTAAATTGGTAAATAATTTAATAGGTGTAATAAGACAAAATAGCAAAAGCTACCATCTTTTTTCTTTCTTCTCCACCGGTTCTTACCCACGGCAATGGCCATGGAAGCTTGAAAACTTGAGCAACTTCTAACTTTCACAAGTAAGTGATTTTGATGGTCATTTTTGATGATTTTTGTATTTTTGGAACCCTTGTAGCTTAATTTAGCTAATGAAGGGACTATTTTGCAAAATGGTTGAAAGTCTAGGGTTTTTCCATGAGAATATTCATGTTGTTTGCTACATTTTTATGGAAGAAAATGAATCTTAGTTGTTAAATAAAAAAAACTTTTGGTAAGTGATTTTCATGAAAACACCTAAAATGGACCATTTTGTAAAAGTTGTAAAATAGATAGGAAAGGTGTGAAATAATGGAAAATGTGGGCTGCTATAAGCATGAAAAAGGTTCGGCTATGCATGGGTAGTAAAGAAATTGAACACATTTCATTTAACGAGCCTAGGGGAAAAAGTGTAAATATGACAAAGTTTAGGAGTAAAAATGTAATTTTACCAAAAATGTGAAATTGGGCTAATTTGAATAGCATGATGAATAAATAAATTAAATGTGTTGTTATAGATCAAGGAAGATGAGATTTGGAATTAGATCGGGGGGAAAAATTAAGATAATCGAGTTATTGACTTATTTCGTCGTTTCATACCGAGGTAAGTTCGTATGTTAATAATAAATGTTTATTTGATAAATTGATGAATAATTTGTGAATTTAATTATATTATTTGTTGTACAATGAAAATCTGATGTTCGAGACTAGTGAACGCAAAGTTGAACACTTTCATTTGGCACTAAATATTAAATTGACGGAAAAGACCATGAATGAGTCATGGCAAAGTGTGACTAAGTGAAATCGTGTAAGATCATAGTTAGACTATGGCATCGAGATATGGTTCTATGTGAGATTGTGGAATAAAATAGCTATGGTCACATGTGTAGTACTAAGTGCAGGCTACTATGTGCACCAGATAGCATCTGTTATAATTGGTGGGCTATGGGCGATACCACTGTGAATTTGTTATTATTGGTGGGCTGTGTGTGAAACCACCATGTATCTGTTATTATGGGTGGGCTATGTGTGAAACCACCTTGTATCCGTAATTACTCCTAAGTGTTCATTGGGAAAATTCGACTAAGTGGAATTTCATGTGAGCAATGAATTCGATATGTGAGGAATTTTGGTGAGGATTAAAATGAGTAAGTGAAGTGATAAAGTTTTGTTTTATTCATGCTAATCAAATTATGTTATTGAATGTGAGCATATTGTTATGATGTTTCATGAAAGAATGAAAATTGAAATAAAACAGTTTCAGATAGCAGCAATTGTGTAACTTTTGAAAAATCACCAAAAATGGTGGAAATCGATTATTAGGTTTGATGAGATATTAAATTAAAGCTTATTGAGTCCATTTCTACCTAAAAGAAACAGAATAAGCAAAAGAATTTCATATCGTGAGATAATTGGATTTTAGTGAGACAGGGTTAGAATGATTTCCTGATCCACTATTCTGACTTGGGAAATTCATTAAACATTGTACAAAACTAATCATGGGATAAAATTTATATTCATGAAATTCTTAATGAGTCTATTTTCAAGAGAAATAAACGTTAATGTCAGTAGAGTTCTATACAATGAGATAATTAATTTTTCGTGAAGAGGGGTCGGAACTGTCGAACAGCGAAATAGGGGAGAACTTAAAGAATAAATTTTACTGATTGGCTAAACCAAAAATTCTATAAATTTTATGGTAATAAAATATATGAGTCTAGTTTCAGATAAAATTAGAAGATCTTAATTTGGAGTTCCGTAGCTCTAGATAAAAATAATTTAGTGACTATAACTTGAGTATATAGCTCAAGATGAACACAAATGAATTTTGATGCAATAATGATGGTATTATCTTAAGAGCTTATAATGAGGAGTGTTAAAAGCATGGTAATCAATTGTTTATTATTTACATACGGACTTACTAAGCTTTATAGCTTAATCCGTTGTTTTCCATGTTTTTAATGTACTCAAGTTAGCTAGAGTTGGAAGCCACCGGAGAACCTATCACACTATTAAGCTTACAATTTAGGTATCAATGATTTTATACTTAAGGTTATGGCATGTATAGGAAACTTGGTTATGTGTATATGTTATTATGAGTTGTCCTAGAATAATGACCCATGATATTCAAAGTTCATCGTTGTATAAAGCCATTTAATGTGGCCAATAAATTGTATGCTATGACTTGTTAAGTGTGTTTGGTGGATGTTTTGATAGCTTTAATATGTCATGAAATGTGTCATTCAAGCTATACTCAAGTATGGGCAGGATAGGGTAGAAATTGGCTTGAAAAATAGCCAACTTCTTGACCACATAGGTAGAGACATGGCCGTGTGTCTCAGCTGTGTGAAGGACACGGTCTAGCACACGGGTGTGTGTCTTGGTCGTTTGATCCAAAACAAATGATGGCGTCCTAAGCAAAGAGTTACACGGGTGGAGGACACGGGCGTGTCCTGGGTTACACGAGCGGGTGTAACCACACGTCCTACCTACACGGGCGTGTGACTCTCCAAAACAAGAAAATTTCTAAATGTTCTAATAGTTTTAAAAGTTCTCGATTTAGTCCTGATTCGCTCCCAAAGCATGGTTTAGGCCTTGTAGGCCCATTTTAGGGACTTGATGATATAAGATAAAAGTTTTAAATTTTAAACTAAACTTTATACCTTGAATTTGTTCAGTTGCAAGTGTTATTGTCCGGTAATGCCTCGTACCCTGTTCCGACGTTGAACACAGGTAAGGGGTGTTACAGGCATCGTCCATGATGCATTTGGCATGGAAGTATTGCTCTATTCACCACAAGAAGCTATCCATATCTCTCTCGGACCTTGTCCCCTTGAACTCCTTGGTCTTGGGAACATCCACACTGGGCTTTTGTGCAGTAGCAGCTAACCCTCCATTGCTCAAGACAACTTGTAGTTTGTGATTTCAACCTTGAGTTCTACAATCTCCTCTTTCAAGGTTGCCATCATAGCCTCGAGGGCATCATCCCTATCGATTAGCTGTTTCTCAACGGAACTGAGAGAATCCTACACATACTCTCTGAGCTGCACCTTCATTGATTGCAGCCCATCGATGATTCTATCATTGGCATTATCGATCCTTTCCTTGACGTCCCCCGTAGAATCCTCGAGAGTAACGACCCGTCCTTCCAAAGCTAACAATATGTCCCTCAAACAACTGGCTTTCCTGGCCCTCCCACGGGTCTCCATTGGCTCAACATACTTGACAATTTCTTTTGACATCTTTCAATGGTGCCTTCAAAACTCTGGCTTTGATACCAACTGTCACGGGGCTACAACTTTAGTCTCGCAATCCATGCGGCCTTAGGCAGTTTCTTCGCTCTAAAAATGCTTAAGTCAACCTAATTCTCAACAATTGAGGATTCAACAGAATTCCTCTAAGACAACAACAAAAAACAAAGCGGAAGTAATGAAAATTGAAAGAACTCAAAAGATGAATAAAGCCACAGAAAAGCAAGAACACAAGAGAGAAAGTTTTTGAGTGAGTATTCTCAAGAATTCTATTACTAAATGAATGATTTAAAATGAGGAGGAAAGACCTTTATTTATAGTTGAGCCTCCCCAAAATCAATAGTTCAAATCAAAGTACATCAATGGCTAGGATTAAAAATTATCTACAAATCAAATCTCTATGATTATAAACTAATATCTTCTAATATTACATCTCATATCTTAAGATTGCATATCTTCAAAGATCACGTCCATATTTGCCAAGCTTTGTAGATGGGTCTTCAATCTCTCCAAGCAACGAGACAGTCTGGTTAGGCTAAATGACCTGTAACACCCCTTTACTTGGGTTCGACACTGGGACTGGATACGAGGCATTACCATGCTTGAACATGCAATAACGGGCTATAAAATTTCATTCCAAATTAAAACTTTTCTTTCTTAAACATAATATGCATATTATGGGCCTATAAGGCCTTATACATACATCTGGAAGGTTTCGGAGTTCAACCAGAAACTTTTACACTCCTTGAAAATTTTTGCCTAAACAGGGGTCACACGCCCGTGTGACTTAGGACACGCCTGTGTGGGCAGGCTGTGTGGTCACACACGCCAATGTTCTTAGCCCGTATAGAATTTATTTTTATTTCGAACCTATAGGGGGTTTCACACGGCCGGACATACGCCCGTGTCAATAGCCCGTGTCCTTCACACGGCCTAGACACGCCCGTGTCTTCATCCGTGTGTGAAAACTAAGGTTATTTTGTTTGTGACGTCATCAACCCCTTAAGGAGCACACGGCCTAAGCACACGCCCGTGTGCTGGCCCGTGTGACGAATCGAATTCTCGCAATTTAATGTAGGGGACACACGGCCTATCAACACACCCAAGGGAGTTGACCGTGTGTCACACACGGCCTAGACACACGCCCGTATGGACACTTAGAGGCTATTTTCCAAGCCAATTGCCACCCTGAAACATAAACACATTTATGCCAACTCAAGCAATTCATGTAATATGAATAATTCCTAAAACATCACTTATAGAGTTCATAAAACTCATCATCATTAATATATATATATATTAACAAATATTGGCCTATCACTTTGGCCATATACAAAAAGAATAGTAACTTTAATAGCCAATTCTTTGGCTCCCAATATGATATAACTCAAAATGGTATAATCTCTATACATGCCGTACTTAACATAAAACAACTTGGGCTATACCAAAATAATGATTGATAGTGTGATCCGAGCTCCGATTTCTATGATTCCTGAACTAGCTTGGCGAAACTACAAGGAAAAGGGGAAAAGAGAGGGGTAAGCATATAGCTTAGTAAGTTTGCATGAAATTTATATAATAACATAAATACTTAAAATAAATCATTCATCTCATGATACATGAACAATATAAACATCAAGTACTCAAGCATACTTACTCATACTTACTCTTACCCATCTTAAATCACAATATGATTTCATACTTGTATTTTATTCATGGTACCTGTATCACTTAGTTACATAATTTAGCACTTTTGCTAAAGTAATCATAAACCCAAATCGTTAACTTCCTTAACTTAAATAAAACTCTTTTTCATCCTTGAGTAGCGTAACTTATTAATATCTTTATTCACTTAACTCATTTGTTACCTCTTTCACACTTGGCTCTTTCGCCCGTTGAATTTCTCAGAATAACAGAGGATATTCAATCTCATTATACATGTATCTTGATGCCAATGCCATATCCCGGATATGGTCTTACATGGAATCACCTCATGATGCCGATGCTATATCCCAGATATGGTCTTACACGGGATTCCTTAACTTGATGTCGACGCCATGTCCCAGGCATAGTTTTACACGAGATCTTCCTTTGGTGCCGAAGCCATGTCCCAGACATGGTCTTACACGGGACCTTCCTTATATGGTGTCGATGCCATGTCCTAGACATGGTCTTACACGAGACCTTCCTTATTCGATGTTGATGCATGTCCCTAACATAGTCTTACACAAGATCTACATTCGGTGCCAATGCCATGTCCTAGACATGGTCTTACACGAGACCTACATTCCTTGATACCGATGCCATGTCCCAGATATGGTCTTACACGGCTTTCCATGTCTCATGTTATGACATAGATATCCTCGTTATTCCAAGACTTCATTCGGGAATTTCATTTTCTGTACTCGTTGTTTTCTTTATTAAGGCATTATTATGCTTTTTTTAAGGAAATAAAGTATACTCAATAACATAATAAATGATTTAATGTAAATACACATAAAGCCTTAAATTCATACAAACTTACCTCGGTACTCCAAAATACGTGTAGAAGTGCAATTTAGTCCACAACTTTATTTTTGCCTCGGTTTCAATCCGGGCTTCGTATTTCTTGACCTATAATAGCAAATTCACTTTTTTAATACTCACATTGACTAAATCAACTCATGAATCACACTTTGGCAAAATTATGATTTTGCCCATTAATTTTCTCATAATTACAGTTTTGTCCCTAAACTCGTAAAATGATTTTCATTCAACTTTCTTGCATTTCAAGCCTAGTCGAATCATATTCTCAACTATATCAACATTCAATTTCCACTATTTCACTCATGTTTGACCATTTCTATAACTTTTACAATTTGATCCTTTTATGCATTTTTCATGAAATTCACTTAGAAAAAGATGTTTATCATGCATCAAACTTTCATATTCTTCCATAAAACATCAAAATATATGCATGTCATACATGAGTAAATTTTTGAACATAAATCCTAGCTCAAAATATAGCTAGAAATAACTAAATCGAGCTACGAGGATTTCAAAAATACGAAGAACATTAAAAACTGGGCTAAAAGATACTTACAATCAAGCTTGAAAGTTGAAGAAACCCTAGTTATGGAGGGCTTGTAAAATTCGGCTATGGCTTGAAGAAGATGGACACAAATTTTGACTTATTTTCCCTTTTAATTCATTTATTAACCAAATGACTAAAATGCCCTAAGGCCTATTCCTTATGATTTTTTCTTCCCATGTCCATTTTTTCCATCTTAACATTTAATGGTCTAATTGCTAAATAAGGACCTCTAGTAATTTTTTATGATTCTATTTTATACTCAAATCTTCTAGAATCTCATATTCTTTAATCTTTACAATTTAGTCCTAATGGAAAATTTATTCACTAATTAATAAAATTTCTTCATGAAATTTTCACACAATCATGCAATCACCTCATAAGCCTCATAAAAATCATTAAAACTCATATTTCTACTTCGGATTTGTGGTCTCGCACCACTATTCCGACTAGGCCCTAAATCGGGCTGTTACATGACCTCTCTTGAACATGATGATTTACAGAAGTGCGCCCTGGTTGCAGGCTCCCATGCGCAACCTATGATAATAGCACAACGTCTCAAGTTGCAACACTTTACTTGAACCTATCATAGCAAAATCATCAACAAGGAGCCTAAGTTGCACTGCAACATCTTCCAATGTGATGGTGCACTCTCCGCACGTCAAATGAAATATATGTGTCTCTGGGCGCCATCACTCAACCAAGGCAGATATTAAGTCCGCCCTCAGCTCAAAGGTTCGGATTAGTGCCGCTAATACAAAGCTGACGGCATCCAAATATGGCATAATCCGTTCATCCGGTCGATAGCTCGCACCATGAACACATGTCCTTAAAATGCGATACTCATCTGACCATATTAAATTGCCGCATTAGTTAAAATTCAATTAATAGAATAACATGTCACTTTAAAAATAACAAATAACAAATATACCAGCACATTAATAATCATTGATGTGTGGTTGTTGGCTCTAATAAAAAAAACTTATTTTGATATTTGCACAAATAAACAAAATTTAATAATTAACTAAACATAACTTTAATGTTAAAAGTTATATCTAAAAGTAAACAATAATTAGAAAATATAAAATTACATATATTTTAAACAATTATTATTAAAAAAATAACATACCTTAATAAGAATCTTCAACACAAAATTTCTTCCACCAAAAAAAAAAAAAATCAAACAAACAAACTTCTTTCTTTCTTTTCTACTTTCTATTTTGATAAAAATAGGGACCAAACCCCCGTATTATATACTAGTTACAATAAATAATAAAAGAAAGTTATTGACGTAAAAAAAAAAAAAAAACTAGACCTGATCATGTGGCCCGGCCGAAATTTGAGAGGGTTTAGACAAAAATATAGGCCCGAAAAATAGGCTTGGACAAAAAAATAAAGCTCGTTTAAAAAATGGGTCGAGCCTCGGGTAAGACATTTTTGGCCCAAGCCCAGCCTGGCCCGGCCCGAATCCACTAAAGGACAAAAAATATGTTTTTTTAAATATTATTTTCTTTGTTGTTTTCTCCCTATTTTGCTACCATTTTACTATTATGTTGCTACTATTTTGTTGTTATTATTTGGATATTGTATAAAACTTATTTTATTGTTAATTTTGTTATTATTTTAAAGACATTTGTTAATTTTGTTATTATTTTAGAAATATTTGCTTGTTAAGTTGCATCTATCTTAGTCTTATTTAAGTATATATACTTTTTTTAAAAAAAAATTCAATTTGTTGGAAAATATTTTTTTTGATGTTTTTAGTATTTTTGATGTATTATATATTTTTAAAATCATATAAAAAATTAATATAAAAATTAATATGGGCGGGCCAGGTCGAGCCCGGGTTTTAGCATTTTTATCCGCGTCAGGCTTGGCCAAAAATTTAGGCCCATTTTTCGGGCTGGGCTGAGCCTGAGCCTAGCAAACGGGCCTGAATTTTTAGTTGAGCCTAGCCCGGCCCATGCTCACCTCTAAAAAAAACTAAACAGATAAAAGAACAAGGCTAAAAAAACTAAAAAAAAAAAAAGGAAGCTGATACAACTTAAAAGGATAAAAAGCCTAAAGCAATGCTGAAAATAAAAAATAAGGCTGAAATAACTTAAAAAAAAAAAGAAGCTTAAGGGTGTAAAATGTCACCAAGCATTTTCTAAAAAAAAGTAATTAAGTTCTTATTTTTTTCACACAATTAGATACTTGAACTTTCAAAATACATAAAAAAATCCTCAAACGTAAAAAAAAAAAAAAAAAAGAAAGAAGCAATTAAGCCCTTACTTTTTTTTTTTTTGCTCTCAATTGTCAAAATGCATCAAAAAAGACATTTGATTGTTAACTTTAACGATTGACCGTTAAAACTAATCGCCCCTAAATTTTTCTGTTTAAGTCACCATGTGTCACAACCACGGTGTGGCATGTGACAAAAAATGATAAAAAATAAAAATTATTAAATTATAATAAAAAATATAAGAAATATTTAATTTTATAAAAAATAGAAAAAAATTATAAAAATCTTAAAAAATGATAAAATATATAGAAATAAAGAAAATATATAAAATTTTATAAAGTCGTAAGAAAATGATAAAAATTGTAAAGAAATATAAAATTCGTAAAAGAATTATAAAAATTATCATACCAAAAGAAATATTTTATAATTTTGCTATAACTTTTATTGATTTTTATTTTTTTTATCATTTTTTACCACATGTCACACTGTGTTACGACACGTGATGGCTTTAACTGAAAAAAATTGAGGATCGTTAATTGTAACAGCCAACGGTTAAAGTTAATGGTTAAAATGTCTTTTTGATGCATTTTATAATTTTTATATATTTTTACGATTTATATATTTTTTCTTTCTAAGTTTTAGTAAATTTTAAATATTTTTATATTTTTATTAAATTTTAATAATTTTATTTTTTATAATTTTCTGTCATATGTGATGCAGTAGCTGTGACACTGAGTGCCTTTAACTGAAAAAAATTAAGACAATTAATTTTAACGGTCAACTGTTAAAATTTATGATTAAAGAGCCTTTTTGGTGCATTTTGACAATTGAGTGCAAAAAAAGAAGGGGCCTAATTGGTTTTTTTTTTTAAATTTTGAGGGTATTTTTTATACATTTTGTCAGTTTAAGTATCCAATTGAGTGCAAAAAAAATGCAAGGGCTTATTTGCTTTTTTTTTTTTTAAGTTTGAGACATTTTTTTATACATATTGAAAGTTCAAATATTCAATTGAGTGTAAAAAAAATAGGGGCATAATTGTTTTTTTTTTTAAGTTTCATGGCTTTTTACATCCTTAAACCTTAAAAAAAAAAGTTGAAAAGGTCTGTTACAAACGTGATGGGTGTCATGGGCTCCCACGCCCTGTCTTTTCGCAAACAATTTTTTTAATTTGATTCTTGGTTTTTTTTTTCATTTTTCCCCTTTTGACCATGTAAAAGTTTAAACTAATTTTTTGGTACCGCTTGACAACTATGTGGCACTATTAAGATTTTTTTTTCTTTTTCTTTGTATCCGGTATATTCGTATCTTTTCAGGTGTTTTGAAAAAAAAATAGACATTAGTGTCGTCTAACACTGTGGTGAAATAAAAAAAAAAATTTTTAAAAGATAATGATGGTCGAATGATGAGCGGTAGATTTTAGGGGTGCTGCATGACACTTAGATTGCACCGACTGGGTACTTTAAAATTTTCCCATTTTCGTAAATAATTAGTATGGTGACTATTTTGATAATTAATTATTTTTTCACGTTATTTTGGGGGAAAAAACCCTTATTACTTTAAATATAATTATTTAATATATAGGCAGTAACAGTTTTTAATTTCACTATAAGAATTAAAAATTTTAATTTCACCATTGATATATCAAATAATTATCTATTTTTAGATAAAATATAATGAGTTTAAGGTGTGTAAAACACTTTACTTAAAATTCATTAAATTGTAAAACCCTACACATTCGAAGAAAAATTGTAAAATAACTAATAAAAAATTCCATACCAAATAGATGTATCTTTCATGTAATACCTTTTCATCTATATAACTTTTGCTTTGGATAACACCCTTTTATAAGATTGTGTTATTTTACGAGATAACTTTATCTAAAGTTATACCTATTATAAAAGTTTGTGATGCAAGAAAAAAATTTAAAAAAAATTAAAATAGACTTTGAAGCGTGACATATTTTTTATGCCTCCAAAATACAATAAAGTCTTAAAACGTTTAAATAGAATCATCAAATGGCTGATAATGAAAAGTTGTTAAAATAAAGCAATATATAGCTATTGCTAATAGATACCTAACTATTATCATGAATTTTGTCTTCAAAATAAAATTATGGGCATAAATTATGTATTTCTACGCAACTATTCTAATATAAAAATACATTCTAAAAAATATAAATAAAACATTAATTAAAATAAAATAATTACACTAGAAATATCAAGTCCAAATGCTCATCTTTCGACTTGACATAATATATGGAAGCTTATTAAATAGGCTTAATTCAATGGACTTAGCACTTATTTATTTGTATTGAATAATTTACTTTATATTATATATTTTCACTCGATAAAAGAGAGAATATAAGTTTAAATATTGGAAACAACATTATTAAAATATGTAGTCATAAACTTTGAATATAAACCGTAAAATTAAATACGTATAATATCAAAGAAAAAGAGTTTAAAACATAACTATTCATTAATATTAAGTAATTATAATTTATTGAATTTTTCAAATAATAAAATATTAAATATTATAAGCCCTTGACATGATGATGCTATCTATCCTCCACATTTGGGAGTGTCACACCGTCTATCCGCTACCCGCCTAACATTGGTGGCCCTCACTAATTGTACCTTTTTCTTTATGTTATAAAAGCAGTTGAAAAAAAAATATATTGACAATTTTCATATAATAAGCTCCGTTTACCAGAAATTAGCTCCATCACCACCATTGTATTGAATTTTTCTAATGCAAGTAAAATATTGACAAATATAGACGCTTTGCTGGAATCATGGTTTTTTTTTTTTTTTTTTTTTTGCTAGCTAAATAAATATGATAGCAACTAATGTAGAAACTGGGTTTATGATGGAATTTTACTTGTAAAGTGAGACAGATTTAAAGTGGGTCTCTTTTTTCGATAATGATTATAACAACCCACATTTGCCCACCTTCTTACCACTTACCAGACTAAACTATTATATAAATTTTATTTAAAATTTTAGATTTAAATGAGTATTTTTTATAATTATAGGTGCTCCATATTGAAATATTTTTATATTTGGTAAATAAATTATCCCTAAAATTAGAGATTATTAAATATGGTTGATGATTTTTTTCGTATTTTGTTTTGTTATTTTTAGTTTTAAGCTTACTAATTTTAATTATTGTAAAGCCTATAAAAGGCTAGAACCATTTGGAGTTGTTCATCAATTCAATAAAATTTATTTTCTCTCGAAAGTTGAGAGCTTGTTTTTCTCTTTCTCCACTTGTAAGTGCAACAGTAGTATTTGAACCATATTTGTTCTTGTTAGCCTAGAAAAGGTTTCACCTATGGCCTCAGAAAGTAGTTTTGTTCAAGCAGTCATACCCCGTTTTGATGGTCACTATGTCCATTGGAGTATGCTGATGGAGAATTTCCTACAATCAAAGGTGTAAGAGTATGCCCAAAGATCAATCATGAGATGGTTGTAATAACATACTTTATTTACCATATTTATTAATATAAAGCGTTGTCATTATTATTACAGTTTTTCTATCTGTGTATACAAATAAACTGTTTTATAATAATGCCCTGAGAATAATATGATTATTCTTAAAAGATCCTTAGTCGAGTATTATTGTTGACTTGGACAACAATAATGCATTAAGACTAACATGTAGTTGATTGATGATAAAGAGTTGTCATTGATGTGGATTGTCAAAATCAATGCATGAATATGTGTGTTAGAGAACAACATATTGGATTGACCCGTTATGAGTATGTTTATTGGATTATTATGTAATTGTCACAACATTACTCATAGTGATTAATATGTATATGATCCTCAGACTTGAGATAATTATTATCTCAACATCGTGAGTTGTATATTTTGATACAGTCAAACGTACACCGTAACTGGTTGTTCTATAAAGGCTGATGTTGGATATACCACAATCTATGTAAAGGGATATGGTTGATCAATATAGGATAAGTCCCTCCTACATAATGGGAGTAATATCTTAGGCCACTTGATTGAGTGAGACTAGAAATGCATGGCCATGCTCAAATAAGTTGACATGAGATGTCATACTAATTTGTATATCATAGTCTACTCAAGATATCAAGAAACATGGGATGGACTATACAAGTGTGACTATTCCATGACTTGTGTCCATTCCAGAGATAAAGGACTTAAGGATTAATGCATGAAAGGTTAATCACAAAAAGTTATGTGGAATCATGACTTCTTGTAACTTAGGTAGTAATGATGCATTGCTAGATGCCACTCATTGTTTGTGACATTAGAATCGTTCTATTATTACTGCTAACGTTGCAAGAACCTACAGGGTCACACCCTATGGTTTAAATGAACGGAATAAAATAAAATTGGTATTGTTTTTGGTTGTCACATGGATTAAATTAATTAAAGAATTAATTTAATTGGGCAATCAAATATTGAACATATTAAATGTACAAGGATGTTGTACACATAATGACAACATAATTCTATTAATATATGAATTTGATTCATATATAAATTTAAATAAATATAGTTTACCGAAATCCTTATTATAATTAATGTAATTATAATTTTGGATATAATTAATGTAATTATAATTTTCGGTTAAAAACTTTATTGTATTTATTTAATCTTATGATACATTCAAGAGATACCAATTATAAAAGGGTATTAAAAGGATACCAATTAAATGGGCCCAATGAAAAAGATACCCATTATAAAAGGCCCAATTAAAATGATACCCAATATAAAAGGTATTTAAAAGAGACAAAGCTTATGGGAAAACCCTAAGTGATTGCTTGTTAGGTCTAGCAGCCGTCAAGCAAATAAACCTCCAAAACAGTTTTGGAGATTTCTTCCGTTCATAGTCAAACCGGGTGGATTACGTAGAGGCCGACATCGGAAAAGGTTGTGGCTTGATTCGACAGTAGATCAAAACTCTTGTTGACAAGGCGTCGCTGTCTACTCAGATTGAAGTTTTGGTAATTTTGAAACCTTTATTTCACCCCGATTCGTTCCTCACACATGGATTCATGATTTGGATCGCCGGATCTAATTTTATTCTGCTGCGCCATGGGGTACTGGCGTTCCAACAAAAGGAGTGTTGGCCAATTGTTGAGCCAAGTATCAAAAAGCCTGTAGAAGGAGAAACTTTGACAAATGCCCAGAAAACATATTTCAAAGTAAGAAAGTTGAAAGATTTGAAGGCAAAAAATTATCTCTTTCAGGCTCTTTATCGTCCCATCTTGAAAAGTATTCTTTGCAAAGAAACTTTCAAGGATATATGGGATTCCATGAAGAAAACGGATCAAGGCTCTATCAGAGTAAAGCGAACACAACTTCAAGCCTTGAGGAGGGACTTCGAGACTCTACAGATGAAGGAAGGGGAATTTGTCACTAGCTATTATGCTAAAACCATAGAGATTTGTAATAAGATTCGGTTCCATGGTGAAAAAATGGAGGATGTCACCATAGTGGAGAAGGTTTTGTACTCTAGGATGTCAAAGTTTGATTATGTCGTTTGCGCCATTGAAAAGTCAAAAGACATAGATGAATTGTCTCTTGATGAGTTGCAAAACTCTTTGCTGCTGCATGAGCAGAAGATGAACCGTAATTCAGCCTTTGAGGAACAAGCTTTGAAAGTTTCTACTATTATTTCTTATTCTAGTTTTAGAGGAAGGGGTAAAGGTAGAGGTATATGTAAAGGTAGAGGAAGATGATATTGAGGGAGTAGAGATTGTGGCAATAGAAATGACAACAGGAATTACAGAATCAATGATAACCAAAGTAAAGGTAAAGGACGAGATTTTGATAAATTCAATATAAAATGCTTTAGATGTCAAAATTTTGGTCATTATTGTTTTGAATGTTATGCTAGGCTATCGAGTGTCAAGGATGAACAATCACATTTTGTTGAGAACAAGGAAGGAGGGACCTTATTGATGGCGGTTCAAGTTGAAAAGGAACTTGAGCCAGATGTTTGGTATATGTATACACGTTGCATTAACCACATGTGTGGAGGTAAATAATCTTTTCATATTAATAATCTTTTTCATATTTAAATGATGATTTTCGTTCTACAGTCAACTTCGTGATTATTCTACTATGAATGTCATGGGAAAATGTAACATCAATATTAGAACCCAAAATGGTTTTGTGGAACCATATCTAATGTGTTGTATGTTCCTACTTTAAAATATAATTTGTTAAATGTTGGTCAATTGTTGGAAAAGGGGTATGTTGCCACTATAAAAAATGGTGCTTGTGAGATTTTAGATCCATCTAAAAGAGTTTTTGCTATTGTGGAAATGAGTTAGAACAGGTTGTTTCCATTGAAGATTAAGGCTGTTCAATCTTGTTTGATGGTGGAAGTTAAAGATCCTTCATGGCTGTGGCATTTTAGCTATGGTCATTTAAACTTTGGTGATTTGAAGATACCTGAAAAGAAAAATATAGTGACTGGTCTTCTTCCAATTATCTCCTCTCTAGTTTGTGAAGAATGTGTTGTTGGTAAACAACGCCGATCTCAATTTTCCGAAGGCAAGTCATGGAGAGAAAAAGAGGTATTGGAGTTGGTGCACTCAGACATTTGTGGGCCAATAAATCCAATTTCTAATGGAGGTAAAAGGTATTTTATTACCTTTATTGATGATTATTCTTGTAAAACTTGGGTTTACCTTTAAAAGAAAAATCAAAGGCTTTTAATGCATTTAAAAGCTTCAAGGCTCGTGTAGAAAATGAGAAGGAAAGAACCATTTATGCTTTCTAAACTAATTATGGTGGTGAATATTGCTTTAAGGCGTTTGAAGATTTTTGTGATGTTCATGAAATCCAAAGACAGCTTACAGCTAGTTTATACATGACAAATACATGGTGTATCAAAAAGGAAAAATAGAACCATTCTCAACATGTTTCGAATCCTGATAGCAAAAGGGAAAATTCCAAAGGTTTTTGGCCAAAATATGTAAATTGAGGCATCCACATCCTGAATAAAAGTCTTACTTATGCTCTTTAAGCTGTGATTCCGAAGGAGGCTTGGAGTGGAAAGAGACCAGTGATAGGTCACTTCAAAATTTTTGGGTGCATTGCCTATGCACATGTCCTAGAGGAGAAAATGAAGAAGCTTGATGATAGAGGTGAGAAATGCATCTTTCTTGGTCTTAGCGAAACATCAAAGGCATACAAATTGTTTAATCTCTTGAAAAAGAATGTCATGGTTAGCTGAGATGTTATGTTTGATGAAGAGAACACTTGGGATTGGGATGAAGTGCAACCTACTCAAGTCTTTTGTGATAATAAAGTTGAATAAATGCTCGAGAATACTTCTCCACCAGCCATTGAAGTATTGCCTACACTTGGAGAAGAAACTATTGCAGCAGTTGAAGCAATTTGTCGTGTTTGAGGAAGGCCCGCATGGATGCAAGATTATGAGGTAACCGAAATTAGAGAAAATGATTATGTAATTTCTCATTTTGAATTATTTGCATATTGTGACCCAACAAGTTTTGAAAGTGTTGTCAATGAGGCAAAATAGAAAGAGACAATGGATGCTGAAATCGAAGCCATTGAAAGGAATGATATTTGACAGTTGGTTAATCTTTCTAAGTGGCACAAAATCATTAGATCCAAGTGGGTCTACGAGATGAACTTCAAGGATAATAGGGAGGTTGATAAGTGCAAGGCGCGATTAGTAACTAAAGGGTATAAACAAGAGTATGGTGTGGACTACACAGAAGTTTTTGCCCCAGTTGCAAGACAAGACACCATTAGATTGGTGATTGCTTTAGTAGCGTAGAACACTTGACCTATCTTCCAGTTAGATATCAAATCGACATTCTTACATGGATACTTGGAAGAAGTGGTATTTGTTGAACAACCTCCTAGTTATATTAAGGTTAGAGATGGGCATAAAGTTTATCGATTGAAGAAAGCTTTTTATGGACTAAAACAAGCTTCACGTGCTTGGTATGGTCGTGTTGAGGGTTACTTTTTGAGAGTGGGGGTTTCAAAAGTGTCTATATGAATATACACTTTTTGTTAAAATTAGAGATAATGGGAAAATATTCTGTGTGCGCTTATATATTGATGATCTTATTTTTATTGGGAATGATAATGCCTAGTTTGATGATTTCAAGAAATCTATGATGGATGAGTTTGGGATGTCTAATCTTGGGAAGATGCACTATTTCTTTGGCCTAGAAGTGATGCAATCTGATGATGAAATTTTTGTCTCCTAGAAGAAATATGTGAGAGAAATTTTGGACAGATTCAAGATGACGAATTACAACTCTACCAAAGCTCCAACTGAGTTTAGCTTAAAGCTAATTAAAGAAGGAGATGGGAAGAAGGTGAATAACATACTTTACAAACAAATTGTAGGCAGTTTGATGTATCTATCTACTATGATGCCAGACATTATATATTCTGTGAATCTTACTAGTAGGTACACAGAGAGCCTGAATAAAAAACATGTATTAGTTGTCAAGAGAATCCTTTGTTACCTACAAGAAACCAAGGATTTTTGAAATTTTTTACAAGAATGATGAAAAGTCAGACATGATTGGCTTCACCGATAGTGATTATACAAGAGATCAAGATGGAAGCACTTCGGACTATGTTGTTATGCTTGGCACAAGGGCTATTTCGTGGTCATCTAAGAAGCAATCCATTGTCACGTTATCAAGCACAACAGCTGAATTTTTTGTTGCTACAACTTGTGCTTGTCAAGCTATTTGGCTTAGGAGAACCTTTGAACAACTACAATTCAAGCTAGAAAGAGCCACTACAATTTTCTATGATAACAACGTAGCCATCAAGTTGTCAAAGAATCTTGTGTTGCATGGAAGAAGCTAGCATGCCAAATATTACTTTCACGAGATCTTAGCAATGAAGGGGTAATTGAACTAGAGTATTGCAAAAGTGATGATCAAATTGCTGATGTATTTAGCAATCCTTTTGATTCACGACGGAGTGTTCAAGTATACACATCCATTATCAAGTAATAAGTAAGTATAAGAGTTATTGTCTCCACAAGGACTATGTTTAAATCGATAGTTGTAAAATTACTATTCATAAGTTGGTTAAGAAAAACACAATAATTTTGAGTTATAGGTGTCAAATTAAGTTAATTAACTAAATGCAAGTTAACCAAATGCAAATGAAATGAAATGAAATGGAAGGTGACGGTTTAGAAGAAATTTCACAAGTTAACAACAATAACATGAATAGGCTAGAATAATTACAACATTTGACTTAATTCATTTTTCATCATGTTTAACAATGTTCTAGAAAAATTCCATGGCAACTCGATCATTCATTAACTTGGAATCTAATATAAGTTCTTCCGAAATCTTATACTTGGAAAAACATGCATATTTCTATGTCCATATTTAACTAAGGATTCCTTAGAATTTATGTGAAGATCAGGGACGAGTTAGGTTTGAAAAAATTTAATCACACAAATCTAAAAGTTATAGAAGGTAATAGAGCTCTTCTGAGTTATTACAAACCTTTAATTTAATTGAATTAGAATCTAAATTAAGCATGCACCTTCTAATTATTGCGTCCATTAATCACCATCTGGTTAGGATCAATCAACTAATTCTAATGCATTCAAACATATTTTAATGCATGAAATACATAAATGATTTTAATTGGAAGCATGAACAATTGAGGCACAAAACACCATAAA
Organism: Gossypium australe; assembly: GCA_005393395.2. Taxonomy (NCBI): domain Eukaryota; kingdom Viridiplantae; phylum Streptophyta; class Magnoliopsida; order Malvales; family Malvaceae; genus Gossypium; species Gossypium australe. Next base: position 69,533,270 of record CM016615.1, read on the forward strand.
CATGAATCAAATGAACTTCATTAAATTAATGCAATCATTCTAGCCAAAACAAAATTAAGTCATCATCTTTAATGAAAAAACATTAAAACAATTTGTAAACATGTTGAATAAATAAGAACAAAATTAAAGAATAGGGAAGAAGAAACTCTTGATGATTTAGGTAATTCTTCGAAGATCGATCGTGGTGGCTTCCTCCAATTCTCATGATTGCTCCTTCGCAAACTGCTTCTCAAGGTGGTCGTCCAAGAGATTTTTTCTCAAGGGAAATGCTAGCTAAAGGGAAGTGGGGAAATGGATGGCTTATGCGTGGAAGAGAGGAACGAAAGATAATAGAAATGTGAGTTAATGGATGAATAAGGGATGTATGAATGATGATTAGAATGAGAGATGAGAGGTGGTATTTATAGTTGAAGAGTAACATGAGAGCTTACTAAAAATAGCTTGGAGATCCCTTGAATTACTCCCTTGCTTGGCTGACCATGAAATGTGGGATGGGAGGTTGGGTGGTTGCATGATTCATGCATGTCAAGCATGAATCATGCAAGGGAGTAGATGGTAATCAAGGTGGAAGTTGGGGGTTGATTTGCAATTTCGTTGCACATGTAGGGACCTTCAAATTAATTATTCCAAAGCTAATTTGGTCTGCTCTCATGCCTCTGCCGAATTTGGGCCATTCTCCCCCCTTATTGGACAGTTTTGACAACCCAATTGAGAGCAGACTTCATTCTTTTCAGCAATCATCTTCCCAGTTGTGTTGAATTGAATTTATGAGTCCAATTGGTGAGCTTGTCATCCATATGAAGTAGAAATTAACTTGTTTTCATGTGTGATATTATTGACCCCCACATGAATTAATTTAGTGGTCTAACTGCAGCAAATTGAGTAAAAATTAACATGTAGCATAAAATAGCAAAATTATGTAAAATTAATACTAAATTGTATAAAATTACAAACTTCACTCAAATTATGTCTAATGTCTTAATATGAATTAAAATGACTCAATTGGCCACCTACATGCCCGAAATTTGCATAAATTATAAGTAAAAAGATGCTAAATAAATCTATATAATTTAAACGTATCATCTTTCAAGTTTTTCTGAGAAATAATCCGCAGAAATTGTAAACTTCTAGATTGCTTACCTGCATAATAAAAGCAAAATGAAAAATTAATATAAATCTAGAATAAGAAACAAGCCAACTGCGAAATTTTTACAGATTAAGAAGTCATAAAAAAAACAATGAAGCAACCATTGAAGGGAAGCAAACAACAAGCCAAAACCAGATTTAAATTGCCAAAATTAGAAACATATATGGAAAATTCAGTGGGAATCAAAAAATAAATCCCGAAACAAAGCAATTTTTTTCTAGAAATCTTGAAAAAAATTTAAAACTAGGAAAAAATAGCATTGTTGGATTAACGAAAAATCGGGGGGAAATTTACAAAAAGAAAAAGACCTGATAAAAGCAATTTTTTTTTATTTCTACAAATTTTTTGTTCATCTGGGAAACAAAAAAAAAAAACTTTAGCAGAGTACTAGTCAGGGGAAAAGCAAATCCCAGAAAAAAGCAAATTTATTTTTTAAATCTTCACAATTCTTTGTTAATTTGGGGAAAAAAGACCATACCCAGATTAAGCCAAATTTGGGGAAACAAAAAGTCCTCCAAAAAAAGAAAAATCTTTTGAAGAGAGATAAACATGGGGAACGAATAATATGAAACTTTTAATATAACTTACCTTTCAATCAGGATGAACAACTGTAAACGAGCGAACAGAGCCTCTGCTAGTCATCGATTTCAAATGCAGGTTTCAATTTTGGGAAAGAAATGGGAAAAACGAGCGAGCGAAAAAGATGAAGAAGGGACATTTTAGTCCAACCATGATTACATTTTCGTTCCATCTGGAATGGAATCCCTATTCTTAGCCCATGTCACGGAATGACTATTATGGGTCGTCCCGTAATAGTGTCCGCTTCCATTACGGGCCGATTTGCTAACTCTCCCAACCAAACAAATTAATAATTTGGGCCCACTGAATAGACAAATAATAGTTATGGGATTACATCCAACCAATCACGATGTTAGTTGTGCAGAATCAAATTAAAGTATTTCAATACAATCCAAGTTCCCTTAGTAAACGAGATCTAATCATGATGACTTTGAAATATCTTTAAGATCTCAATTCTTATTTAGCTTTTACGAGGATGATTGAAGACCTTTTTGTATAGCTATTTATATTGGAATATGATTGTAATTGATTTGTAACTTACCATGTCAAAACTCTTATATATGATCGGGTTGTACTAGATAGAAAAATATAAAGAGAGCACTTAACATTTTTCATGTAGGAACTAGTATTTCGAGTTGCATTTTTGTAAGTCAAATCAAGTGAATCACTTAGCTTACAACTAAACTTTCAAGAAAAAAATTTTAATGGAAAGTAATCCATATTAGATTATAGATGTAAAGTTGCTACACGATAAATGTGTAAGAAATAAATCCATAAATCATACCTTCTACTTATTGAATTATAATGAAAACACATGCAGATGTAGAAAAAATATAACTTACGCAACCAAGGTTTTTTGTCCAACTTTGTTCTTATTTCTACTTGTTTGTTATTCCAGTTTCAACTTACCCTATATTTTGACTTGTGCTTGCCAACAAAAATAAAATTTTCTCATTTTTTTTCCTTGCATTTAATATGATTTATGTTGGGAACCACAAATAAATTGTCAAAAGCTCAATTAAAATTTTCCTTATGAAGTAAACAATTTTTTTTTGAGTTTTATATAATGGAATATATTGAATTAATTTTTAAAGAAGATCATAAGTGGATTCTTTGTTTAGTATTTAAAATTAAGCAATGATTTATTCAAAAAAGCAAAAGAAACCCAATGATAAAGGAATTATCAATTTATCACATACACAAGATATCAGGAAAATTGTAAAATGAATATGACCTTTGAATACTCTTAGTTTAGAAGTCTTGTATTTTTGTAGAAAATGCTAATAATAAAACAAAAGTTGATTTGATATTTATGATAAATTAATTAATTAGAAGACTAAAAATATATGTAGAATCTTTGGAGTACCAAGTCGCACTGCTCCAGATTCTAATACTTGCAAACTCACATTATAAATATAGGTAAAATTGTTATCGAAGTGCTTGTATTAGAAATTTAATTTATATTTTATTTTTTCTATTAAAAGTAGATAAATTAGTACTTGTAAATTAAATCAAAGAGCAAATTGATTCTTTCTGTTAAAAATTACATCCATTTGTACTATTTAAAACTGGCAAAGTTGACAAAACAACTGAACAATAACATATAGCGTGCCATGTGCACCTCATGCTAACGTACATAAATCGATTTTTTAACTATAGAAATGGGTGGACTTTTAACAAAAGAACTCATTTGATTTTAAATCTATCGTACAATGACTAATATGCCTATTTTTTAAGCAGAGGGGATAAAATGTAATTTGTCTTCTAATATAAGGGCTTCCATGGTACTTTAACAAAAAAATATGCAATAGTAAAACACATTTCATTCTCAAAAGAAGGGCTCGAGTTAGAATTTTGAAAACGATATTATTGGGAGGGATAATTACAAACCTTAAAAAGGTTAATCTATATAAACAGTAAACTTTAATTTTAAAAAATAAATTTTGGAATATTGAGAATGTGGAGTGTAATTTAGTGCATGAGACAGGATTTTCCATTCATAACAGATAATTAAGAGGCAAAGAACATAGAAATTGAAAAGGCTTCAACAATAATCATTTTTTATGCAGGACCGAGTTTACAAACACAATCACACTCAGTTCCAATTCACTTATTCTCCCCATCCACCCCCCCCTTTGAATTTTCCTTTTTCACCAGCATTCATAGAACTTGATATCAACTTTGAGCCTGAAATACACTTCACCTTCAAATGAATCAGTCATCAAAGTTGCAACACCCCTATGCATGAAAAAGTCACCAGTGCCACCAACAATAGAGATATCTCTAGTCTTATTCATCAATGGATCAGCTCCAATGAAATTAATGGTACCTTGGTAATAATCAGTGCTGTTGAAAACAAATGAAAACCCTAACCAAGCAGTGTAAGTGTTTTTGGTATCATAAAGATACATGCCTTGAGCCCTACCAACAGGCTTTGAATGAAGGTTATTATCCAAGGTAATGGGATCATCGAATACTGCTATGTTCCCAAAATGGAACTGACTTGCCAAGATGGTCAAGTTAGCTCCTTGTGGTGCTGCAACAATGGCGGATGTAGCATTCTCTTTGTTCATCCCATTGTAAATAATGTCATGGAAGTAAAGAACCAAGTGTTTGCATGGTTTATATTGCTTGGTTTTGATTGGATAGGCTGAGGTTACAACGAGAACCATGAAAAATGAAAGGAAACCCCAAGTATTTGATGCCATTTAGCAGAAAGAAAAATAGAAATGAAGAAGATATGAAGGAATGCTGAGGTGACTCACTGTCTTTTGATACCCTTTATATAGAGCTTTGCTTATACGGATTTTATACAAGTGGAAGTGGTTGGTTAAAGAAAAAGTATCTCATTTCAAAGTGACACATTGCATCTTTTACCTGACATGGAAGTATGATGCTATCAGTCATTTATTTGGACTTTTCTACTTAAAACTTCTCTCCCTAGTTGCTACCTAATACTGTTTGAAGATTTACTTGCATCCTATTATATCGAGTACGAATATATGTAATAATATGAATGTAATTTAATAAACTTTTTAAACTTATTCATATATGATATGTCATACATATAATTTTGAAAAAAAATTAAATTACCCCATTAAAATAAAATAAATTGTTGTCAACTAATCATATTTCATTGGTTTCATTGTTATAGGGAAAATCTTTGAGAAAACTCAAATTAACAAAGTGAGATTTAAAATTTAAGTATTTAGTATTGTTATTAAAAATATTATATAAAGAAGTTCAAATATTTATTTTAGACGTGGTATTGTAATATGAAAAATAAGTTAATTAATTGATATTAAATTTTTTAATATTATGATTTATGATATATAAATTTTAAGTAATTTTTTAAGCAATTAATATAAACTTTAGAAGTAAATTTATATTTTAGCACACAAATGGACTTTTAAAAAACCAAAAATTTGAATTTTTTTTTAAAGTTTGGCTTGAAAAGGATGTTTCAACCTAAATTATTGTTTTCAAATGATAATGAATAAATAAGCTAATTTAATTGGAAAAAATCCCAATTTAAAAAGTAGTTAATTTTGCTAATTTTTATTCCTATTGCCTAGAAATTCTCTCATGTCATGTAAGTTGTCTTGGCCCCCAAAGCCAACAATCAAAGGGGGAAAAAACTTGGAATATCTTGAGTATAAAAGAGAATTGGTTTTCTTTATTGAATGAAAATAACTAGAAATCAAGTGATTCATTTTCAAATAATTTCATTTAAAAAAAAGATAAGAAATAATCTGAAATAAGAAAATGATTATAAAAGTTAAATTTGGGATTGTGTGAACATGCAATGTGGTCCATCAGTTATTGTGAGAGTCAAACTTTCTTTTTTTCCAATACAAGTTTCGGGGAAATATAGATGGAGTAGGTGCATTGAATTTTGATGTTTGTTGACAAATGACAAAATTGGTTTGGTTTGTCAAGTTGGTAGGTCAAATAGTTCGCTTGGGTAAATAGTATAAATCTTAAAAAGGCAATTTTCTTTTTCTTTTCTTCTTTTAGCAACTCATTAATGACCGATTGCTTTGCTTTCGGAATGATGAACTCTCTTTTCATCATAAGTCCGGAACTGAAATAGAGTCGGTCGGCAGTCGGCGGTAAAATACTTTTGCAATCGGTGGTGGATGATGTTGTAAGAATTAAATTAGAGGTGGAACCCATTGGATCTTTAGTTTCATGGTAACCACTTGAAAAGATTAATAATATTTAAAATTATAAATAGATAAAAACCAAAGATACATCGTAAAAAAAAAAAAAACCTATAAACTTTTTTGTTTAAAAAAATCATTTTTTAGCTTTTTAATAAGTTTCTCAATTCTTGATTTCCGGTTGGAAACTTTTTTATTATATTTCATAAATTGAATCGGTTGAATATTTGTTTTCAATTTAAATATCGATTAAGTCGATTGATTGATAATGTGATTGCAGATAAATGAACATATTGCAATATTATTGATTTGGTTGTTGTACCCATAAATTTAGAGTCAACAATATTGACCTGAAAAATTAGAACAAATAAAAATATATATTTATAATATGTTCTTTAATGGAACTTTGATACAAAAGTTTTTTAGACTTGATTTTGGATGCATTTAATCTACTTCAAGAATCGTTACACTTGATCTTGAAAACGGGTTCGAAAAGGTGTTTCCTTAAAAATTTGATTTGAATTTAAAGGTCTGTTTAATCTTTGAGTCAATGAAGTCCACTTCAATGGTCACGAAGACTTGATTTTGAAATGTGTTTTAACGGTCATTGAGACTTGATCTTGAGAAATGTGTTATATATATATATATATATATATATATTGTTGATGCAACTAGATTGGGGAGATGATAAAGAATGAGACGGATGAATGCGGAAGTGGATCGTTAAATTTGTCAAAGTTGTGGATTTGACTTAGGGCTCTAGACGATCAGAAGGAACTCGAATTAAAAGCCCGAAATTCGTAATTCCCGTTATAATCCCGTTCAGAAATTTTGCTCGCCTAGTCTTCACTAAAACGGTCATAACTTAAGCTCCCGAACTCAAAATCAAGTGATTCAAAATGCGTTTCGAAGTTAAGAGATAGATCTTCAAACGCCATGAAACATCTCAACCCAGAAATTTCAGGATCCATCCAAAAAGTTGTCACAAGTCTGCTAATTTCCTAAGCTTGAAAATTGTCAGCTTTGGTGATTGGAATTTAATAAATTTCACACCATCTGTGCATGTATCATTCTCTCTTTCCTCAAAAAGATTCGTCCTCGAATCTTGTCTTTGATCGAATCTTGATTTGATTTGCTTATCCTTTGACACTGTTGTTGGGCCTTGAGGTAGTGTGAGTCCATCACATTCATGGGTTTGAAATTGTGTCTTGAGACTCGCATCATTCCCCCTTCCTCAAGAAGATTCGTCCCTGAATATTTAGCTACATAGAAAGAAAAAGGATTAGAATAAATAACAATAAAATGAATAAAATACTTACCTAAGCTTTCTTGTGTGCCAAAACTATCTCCAAGATCAAATATATAATTTTGATATCCCAAGTCAATATGGATCAAATATCTCCCCTTCAAAAACAAACCATCAACACTAGACAAAGAAATATTAGGCACATGAGTGTTCAAGTAAAAAATAACTTGTAACTTTCTTTAAATATGCATGGTCATCCATAAGAATTTCCAATGATGAGTTAAGAATTTCACATAATTATAAAAATCAAGTAGTTTAATATTATAATGTAAAAATTCATATTTAGAGTTTAAGGTAGAAAATTTTGTTGCAAGATCAAATGAGTGAGGTTCTTTAATAAACATGTCGAATGCAACAAAATTAAACTTTAAATAACTAGATAAAACCATAAAATCAATTGAACTTTTAGACCATTGTTTATTGACACTTGATTGATAAACCGTAATTATAACATATTTTAATCCCATATTTAGCTTGTTTTTGGATGACTTATCCCCCAATTTATGTAAAAAGGTGCTCTTAATTCTTTCTTTTCATGTTTTATACTGAGGAAAGCATCCAAGGATGAAAAGAACGAGAAATGGGCTTAAAATGGACCAAATTGGGCCAAGAGAGAAATCGACACGGACTGGCCCAAAGCTAACACGGCCGTGCCTCATTAAAAGTTCGAGCACGACCTGGCCACGATCCACACGGGCGTGTGCCATGGCCGTGTCCCTGTCGCTGGAAAGAGCAATTTCATTCGGAAAGGATACTTGGAGGCAAAGAAACACATTCCGAAGCCTATTCAAACACCCTATTAGGAATTCTACTTAAATTAGGATACTTAGGGGCCAAGAAAGGCATCTCAAAGTCTATATAAACACCCAAGGGGGCAACTTGAGAGGGGAGCTCGGCAGAATCCTTTTGCCAGGGCTTAAAACGGACCAAATTGTGCCAAGAGAGAAATCGACACGTTTCATGTTTTATACTCAGGAAAGCACCCAAGGATGAAAAGAATGAGAAACGGGCTTAAAATGGACCAAATTGGGCCAAGAGAGAAATCGACATGGCCTGGCCCAAAGCTAACAGGCCGTGCCTCATTAAAAGTTCGAGCACGGCCTGGCCACGATCCACACGGGCGTGTGCTATGGCCGTGTCCCTGTCGCTGGAAAGAGCAATTTCATTCGGGAAAGGATACTTGGAGGCAAAGAAACACATTCCGAAGCCCATTCAAACACCCTATTAGGAATTCTACTTAAATTAGGATACTTAGGGGCCAAGAAAGGCATCTCAAAGTCTATATAAACACCCAAGGGGGCAACTTGAGAGGGGAGCTCGGCAGAAGCCTTTTGCCAGGGCTTTTGTCCGGGGCGTCAAAGCTAGGCCAAAGAGCCAAGCCGGAAAGGTCAGAGTTTAGGGAATCACTCGAAGATAGCCAGTTGATCCATCCCAAGAAGTCGGAATTATACTCAAGACGGCGGATTTCTCCTTCAATTCCTTCAAGGGGTTTTAGGGATTTCTTATGTTTTGTTTTATCTTTTCTCTTGAGATGTTTTCTTTATTTGTCATGAACTAAATCCTTCAGATACCTGAAGGGGATGAAACCTAGATGAATCTTGTTATTTGATTTTTGAATTATATGATAATTACTTAGTTTGTTCTTAATTATGTTGCTTAATCCAAATCTGATGTGCTTAGGTGGAGGAGGAATAGACCTTGCCTAAGAGTAGATCTAGCATAATTAAGCGGAGTTGATCGAACGCCTAAAGATAGGGTTACGAGATTTTGCCGGATTAGGGTGAAACCTAATATGGGAGTCCATAGATCGATTTAGTGCTATTCTAGGGGGTTATTATAAGCGAACAAGAGTTCCACTAATTAACCTAGGGTTAGACGTTATTCGCCTCGAGAGAGGGTTTAATATAGGTTAGGTAGTCCTACGGAACAGGCTAAGTAAATAAAGCATATGGTTCAGTGTTAGGTAACAAGTGAAGTCTAGGTGGATTCTTCCTGAGGGTATCGTCGTGATCAACTGAGTTTTCCTTCAAGTTATTTCCCAATTCGTTCTTTTTGTCTTGTGTCTTTAGCTTAGTAGTCGTTAATTTAGATTAAAGCAACTTCACTATATCTTTAAGGCTAAATAATAATAAGAAAGTTAGTATTAGTACTTTTAGTTCCTTTGGGTTCGATAATCCGGTCTTGCCAAATCTATACTACTGTTCGATAGGTACACTTGCCTTTAATCATTGTCAGAGTTAGTTTCCAGGTTTGATCATTCGTTTTATAAATTTTAAAGCTCTGATTTCAGCGATCATTGACCAATGAGAAAGCATGTCATAAGGAAAAATAAAATCAGTAGCATACTTATAAAAAACATTCAAGGGATGCCTACATATTTCAATTTTCGATGTATCATTACTTTTCTTACCTTCTAGCACTTGTGGAGAATTATGAATGTTCAACTTACCACTTTTCCACATGTAAAATAGTCTATCGATGGTAGAGTAATATAATTGAGAGTCTGTCAATGGATCCTTGAAATCCTGTAATAAAGAAACAACTCTAAACAAATTTAAGTTAGAGTTAGTTAAAGCATAATCATTCCTCACTTTTGTATGGGTATTTTCTTGCATTTCATTTTCTTTTTCCACTTGAAAACTATCCAATTTTACCTCATATAGATTTTCACTCACCAAATTTGGACCATTAAGTAGACTTTTATCACTAAAGGTCTCTTTTCTTTCTGTCTTTTCACATGATTTTTGCTCACTTCCCATATCCCCATCACATGTATTATGAATATTCAATTTAGTACAATCTATCTCAATAGGAGAACATGATGTTTCTATCTCATCTAACTCCATTTGAGGAAGAAATTCTCATTATCATCTTTTTCTGGTTCACAGAGTTCGTCATCACAAATCTTTTTTCCACTAGAGTAAGAGTCAACAAAAGGTACAAAGTCATTCTTCTCTAGTTGGATATTTAATTGGATATTGGAAACCCTTAAGATCTTTTTCTATCAACAAAAATCTCGTGTTGACACAATCACGACTATAGTGCCCACGCCCTTTGCATGTAAAACATTCAATATCACGAGCTCTTTGTTGTTTTGGTGAAAATTTAGTAGAAGTGGGCTGCTTAAAAGACGTAGAAGAATATTTTATAGGAACCCCACTTTTCCACTCAAAAGGTTTAGTCTCATCACATTTTGGTAGCCACTTATTAGTAGCATAAGAAGGTTTCAAATTCTTGTAAGTAGAATTTGAACTTGTACATCGATAATAGTGTGATGCGCTAAATGGATGAGATTGATGTTGCTGAAATTGTTGCTCAATCTCTATTGTATTGTGTATCTTCTCCTCAAGATCAATATAGGTTTGAAGATTAAGAGCATTGGCTATCAAAACGTTCAAGCCATCTACAAATCACACAATGGTAGTTTCTTCATCCTCTCGTATATTTGCTCTTTGTATAAGCATCTCCATCTCCTTAAAGTACTCATCAACTGATCGATTACCTTGAACAAGACATTGAAGTCTCGTTGAGACCTCTCTATAGTAATGAGAAGGAACGTAACGCTTTCACATCACTTGCTTCAACTCGTCCCATGTTTCAATTACCCTTTCGCGGTATTTTTTACGACCAATTCCAAGTTGAATCCACTAACTCAACGATAATATGAAAATCCAAGGGTCGCCAATTGGACTTTTTCCTCTTCTCGGCATTTATAGTAACGAAACATAAGTTCAATTTTTGATTCCCACTCACAATATGCTTGAGGGTCATACTTCCCTCGAAATGGTGGAATGTTGTAATTTGGTCTGGCTAAACAATGTTGTCTACAGTCATTATTAACCAAAGTCTCATCATTTGCACGAGAGACACGTCGAGCATTATTTGCACGAAGACGAGGCTGATCAATCTTATCTCCCCAATTACAATTCCAACGCTCAATTTTTGTACTTAAACGTTATAAATTTTTGTTGATTGTGTCTAGAATAGTGTTACATTGCTGATCTTGAGCATTTAGAACCTCTTGATCCCTTTTCAACTTCCCAATCACAGTATTGCTAATCATTTTGAAAAGAACACGCCACTCAAGAAAAGAAAAATTAAGCAAACTCTACTGTTATGCACTCAGAAATAAAAATAAAATTTTCAATGAGGTAAGAATTAATCTTGTGAGTCTTTTAAAAAGTGTCGATATCAATCAATCTGAATGTATTAGAATCAAACTAACAAAGCAAGCCTAAGAACATTATGAGTCCAAAATCGGCTAGACATAAAAGAATTCTGTTGCACGGAGGAAGGAATGTGCAACGTGCTTTAACCTACTAACACAAGAAACAATAAAGTGTTATAATGCATAAAGGAGCAATAAAAAGCAAAAAAAGAAAAAAACAAATGAAAACCTAAGGCTAAGAGTAAATGAATATTGCTAAAACCCGAAAACTAGAAAAATTGCAAAGCAACTTGACAAACTTCGTTTGAGGTGTTCTCGATTTCCAAAAATCAGGAAATTTAAACTGGAGCCTTCAAAAATAATGTAGATCTAAATTGGAAAGTTTCGGCACAAAATTCAACCCACATAATATTTTATTATTTTTTCCCTTTTTTCGTAATTCTTTTTTTTTTTGTACTTTTTTATCACTTTTTTTATACTCTATAATAGAGCCAAGAAATAGTATGTAAAATTTTAGATCATTTGAAAAACGTTTACCCACTGAATTTTTTTTTTTGAAAACTATTAGGGTAAAAAAAATTGTTTTGAGGCTGTTTGCTAGAACTCAGTTTATAAAAACAAAAGGAACACCTAAAACGCCCAAATCTGATACCAAATGATAAAGAATGAGACGGATGAATGTGGAAGCAGATTGTAAAGTTTGTCAAAGTCGCGAATTTAACTTAGGGCTCTAGACGTTCAGAAGGAAATTTGGATTTTTGACACAACCTGAAACGAAATCGAATCCAAGTTAGATTAAATAATTAAAAATAAATAACTAAAAATAAAATAATAACCAAAAATTAGAATAATAAGGAATAATAAGGAAGCGAATAAAGAAGATAAAAAGAAAGATAAAACGCGGCGTGTAGAAGTCCTAAGAAGCGTTGGGAACACGAAGAATCCACAACCCCCTTCAAGCGGCTCTAATTTCCCCTCCAAGATAGAAACATTGGCAAGAAAAAATTTGAAGATGATCTCCACAATTTAAAAAGATTGTTAAAACTCTTCTAAAATAAATTCAAGAGAAATTCTTGAAAAGAAAAACTCAGAGATAATTTATTAACTCAAAAGAGAAATAGAATATTAATGAATTGTGTATAATGCAAAGGCCTATATATAAGCTAGCTAACTAAATCTAAGTAAAAATATTAATTACACTAGAACTCTAAATAAAAAGTAGTTTTAAACTAAACTTTCTTTTTAACATAAAACTCCTAAATAACTTAAAATACTTAATAATTATAAAAAATTTGGAATAAAATAATAATAAAATAATAAGAGCTGATAAATACAATATTGGGCTCATATATAATAAAAATTAAGCCTAAAAGTTGAACCCAATATGATTTAAACTCGAATTAATAGCTCGAAATTTGTAATTCCCGTTATAATCCCGTTCAGAAATTCTGCTGGCATAGTCTTCACTAAAACGATCATAACTTGAGCTCCCGAACTCAGAATCGAGTGATTCAAAATGCATTTAGAATCTAAGAGATAGATCTTCAAACGCCATGAGACATCTCAACCTAGAAATGCCAGGATCCCATCCAAAAAGTCGTCACAAGTCTACTGATTTCTCAAGCTTGAAAATTGGCAGCTTTGGTGATTGGAATTTAATAAATTTCACCCTATCTGTGCATGTATCGGGAGAGCTTTGATCTAAGTATCTTCTAAAATTGATCTTGAATGGATAATTATGCTTCAAGGTACTTCTAGGTTTGATCTCAAAGAACGAGTTTAGCTACCTTTTTATTAGTTGGACAAGATCAAAGAGCAACTTTCATTAGAACTAATGTGATGTTCTTTAGAATTTCTACTAGTTCTTTGATTTCTTCAAAGGCTTATTTGGATTTTGAAAAGAATTTTAGTCTTAAAGAATTTTCTCTTCAAGTTTCATATTTTGTGCCTCTAGACTTCTGAATTTATGAAGTTGTGTTAAATGGCTTGGAGTGTTAGTCAATCAAGTAAAAGAGAGTTATTATTTCTATAGCTTTTTTATTTAAATTATCTACATTGATTAAACTCTTTTATTTATTATTTATCTCGTATTAATTTAAATTAATTAGAGATAAATTAATCCTTGAGGAATATGATTTTTTTATAAAAGAATTCTAAAATGATTTGACCTCTTTATTTATGGATTAATTAATTTAATTAGATATAATAAATAATGACACCTAATAAAATTTTAATTGGTTTCAAAATTTTTCTTCTACAAATGCCTATTCAAGACTTGGTCATATACACAACTTTTGTTGAGCACAGAAAGTAGGCAAGTCGTGAAATTTGATTTGTTTATAAATATTATTATCAAAATATCTTGACAAGATTTGATGGTACAGTGAAGAATTTTTTTTTTTTTGAAATTGACAATAAAACAAAATTAATATATGTCTGTACTTGACATAGCTTTAAATCTTTTTAAACATGTGTTTAATCTCGTGCTCAAGAACATCAATTTTTGGAGGGACAATATTTTCCTTAAGATTAACAATTTAAACTCAAATGTAGGAGTGATATGATAGTTTAAACTCGTGCCTAAAAGCATTTTTTTATTGGCTTTATTGACATGTTACTGGAATTGAAAATACACCATCTTACTTATATTTAGAATTGGTGTAATAGAATCAAAAGGGTCTAATTTTATGGTTCTATCTATCATACTAATTAGATTGTGGAACCATAATGACCGAGGTCAAGTTTAAGTGAATTATCAAGATTAAATTTTTTTATTATTTGTAAATGAGTTTTAAAAATATTTAACTTCTGTATTTATTTCTTAATTTAATTTAGTCCGAAAATCAATTGTAAAGAGTTACGAGTCAAGTCATCGTTCCATACACTAATAATTGATATAAATACTATTATATAAAATGAGAATGAAAGTGATTAATAATTTCATTTATCATGTTGGATGTATTCCATGAAAATGGTACTATGAATTGTCCTGTTAATAGAATTCCTACACAAGCCTGAAAGCGTATTGGAGAGAGACCTTTTGACAATGTATGTGTATTAATCTTGACCACATGCAATGTTTACTTACACGATGGCTCCTGCAATTTTTTATTTATAAATTGAATAAGTAGTAGTCTTCATTTCATCATTTATAGTTGATAATTTATTTGAACGGTATAGGTGAAATTTAAAAAAAAACATAAAATAACAAATTTGTAGGCAAGTGTTTACTTAGTGTTTGGGACGAATCCCAACACAACGAAAAATCGCGGAACCATATTCGGTATTATTTCCTTTTCAAAACATTAATTTAATAATCATAGAAAATTTAATAATACAATATATATTAACAATGAGTCCAAATAAATCATAATATCACAAGCAAAAATAATAAATTGAAACACACAATTTTTATATGAAAAATCCCTTTAAAATAAAGGGTAAAAATCACGGGGCTTTGAAAGTCCATAAAAAATTCCACTATAATCAAAGTCTTGTTACAAAATCACAACCAAATCACAATAAAGGGCATACAACTCAAATAAGACTATCAACAAATAATCTCAAGCAAACTTTAAGAGAAAAGTTGAAAACATCACCAAAAAGGGGCTGATTTGAAAGCAAAAAATCTGAAGCTACAGTACCCCAAATGAAAGTTGGACCGTACACATTAAAGATCTTGAGTTTACTAGCTACTGTAAAAAAAATTAGTTCCAATGGACACCAAATGGACCTCGGATTGAAGGAAATACGAAAGTTGATCTGTGTGAAAAAAAAAAAACACTCTTTTCTCTCCCACTTTATCCTTTTCTTTTCTTTAACTTGTAGCGCACACACACTTTTTTTTTTCTTCAGCAACCCTACAAATTATATATGTGTAGGGCACATATAGAAGATGATGCACACATAATGGGACCACCCATAGCCCAACAAATCTCCCCTTCCCATTATGTGGGAATGTTTGCCGTACCGGCAATCGAGCAACGAACTTCAAACTTCCCTCTTGGTAAGGTCTTGGTCAACATATCTGCACCATTATCATCGATGTGAATTTTCTCAAGCTTTAACAACTTTTCCTCAAGAAATTTCTTGGTCAATGAAAGGATCTATTGTTGCCACCATGGACTTCTTCTGCCGCCATGGTTGACGTCATCGTCATTGAGTCCTCACCATTGCATTTTCCATCGTTGAGTCGTCGCCTTCGGCCACCATAGACCACCCTGCCAGACCATCGATAGCCTCCACCATTGGTCTTTTTTCGGTTGGCTGGGTCGGGTTTGCGTCGTCTCGACCAGTCTTGGATGGGTTTCGATTTTTTTTGGATTCGTCGAAAAATCCGGTTACACAATACTTATGTTAGTTTCCGACTCACATGAATTATTCTAAAAAATAAAACAATTCCTACGTGGAGATGATAGTCCATGATCTAGTTACATATCCCAAAAAAAATTATAATAATTACAACCAAATTTCTAGGAATAATAACTTTGGCAAAATTAATTCATGTAAATAATAAAATAATAAAATAATAAACATACATTATTTCACATACATAATCCAAAACATACTAATAATTATAAGAATGTCACATTTTACAAAAAATCAACCAAACATGAAGAAAAGAGAAAATTTTGGTATCGTTTATACTATAAATATAACACAACCCGGATCTGATGCCAATTATTGGGAAAAATCTAGTTTCAAAATGATTTTCTTGCACAACAAAAAAAATAAAAATTCTGAAAACCGAGTCGATTTGTGATATGTAAAGCAATAAATTTTTTCTCGTAATAATACATGTGCTTTGAGCGAGACAGATCTTTGATGTTCTGATAAACCATAAAAGTAACATGTTTTTACTCCTATTCTTGATGAGTTTTTGAATGATTTATTATATAAATTAGTGAATTTGATGCTCCTAATCCTTTAAATTCATGTTTCTATACTTAGGTGAGCATAGAAAAGTGAAAGGAGCAAAAAATGAGCCAAAATTGGACAAAAAGAGCTATTTTCAAGATCCACACGGCCTGGGCATTTCCACACAGGCTGGCCACACGCCCATGTGCCAGTCCGTGTCGATTTCGCACCTTGTTTCTCTTTTATGCAGAAAAAACCAATTTTTAGGGATTCTGAGCATTCTAAAGTCTATAAATACATACTAGAAAAGGACTTAAGAGAGCACGCAAAGAAGAACGAAGAAAAGACTCGAAGAATACCACTGGATTCATTTCAGAAGCAGATCTAATTCAAGATTAAAGATCTCCATTCAATTTCTTTAGAAGTTTTATTGGGTTTCTTTATGTCTTGTTGTTTTCCAAACTTTGAGATGATGTTATTCCAGATTATGAACTGAATTCCCTAGATACCTAGGGAAGATGAAACCTATATGAATCTTATTATTGGATTTCTGAATTACATGATAAATACTTGATTCTTGTTCTCAATTATGTATGCTTATTTCGTGTCATAATATTTTCAGGATATTAATTCATGTTTAATGTGCTTATTTCAGTGGAGCAAAAGTCATTGTTTAAGAGTAGATTTAGCATAATTGAATGGAGTTGCATGCAATCCTAGAAATAGGATGACATAAATCTACCGGATTAGAGTCAAATCTAATAGGGGAATCCATAGATCGAGTTAATGCGACAATAGGGATTTTAATTAGAAAAAGATTTCAATTAATCAACCTAGAGTCAGTTGTTTTTACTCTCGAAAGAGATATTAACATAATTTAGGGATTTCTATGGACCAAGGCACAAGTGAATAAATCGTATAATTCAGATTCAAAATAATAAGTGAAGTTTAGGTGGATTCTTTCCTGGGTATTGCCTAAATCATTGGTTTTATTCGATCACTTTTCCTAATTCATTCTCTGTTGCGTTCTTAGTAATTAATTTAGTTAATTTTAGATTAAAAATAATTCCTTCAATTTATCGGCTAGATAATAGAAAAATAGTAAGTACTATTACTTTTAGTCCTCGTGGATACGATATTCCCGACTCACCGTAGCTATAATATTATTCGATAGGTGTGCTTGCCTTTGTCATAATTTTTAGTTAGTTTAGTGACCATCAAGTTTTTGGCGCCGTTGTCGGGGACTAAAATATTAGGAACACTCGATTTTTATTAATTTGGCCATTTTATTTTTATTGCATTTATTTTTGTTTTTAGCTTAATTTTTGGTTTCTAATTTTTTCTTTTATTTGCTTCTAGCAGGTTCCTTTAGTTTATGACTAGAAGAAACCCGTCGGGACCATTGGTATTTGACAGAGAAATTGAAAGCACAACTCGTAGAAACCGTAGAGAAGCAAGGCAGAGTAAAAAAAAGTACAGTGGAAGAGCAAGAGGAGGTCATTAATATTACTAAGGAGATGGCTGAAAATAAGAATAATCAGTTACCCCCTGTAGTTGACATAAATCTTGTAAATCCAAATCCTGCTCCGTATTATGTATGATTATGCTAAGCCCACTCTAACTAGGGGTGAATCAAGTATTGTGAGACCCACTATTGCTTTGAATAACTTCGAACTGAACTGAACACTATTCAGATGATCCAACAGTTTGTTCAATTTGATGGTTTGGTAGACGAAGATCCAAATACTCATTTGGCTAACTTTCTAGAATTCTGCGACACTTTCAAGATAAATGGCATTTCTAACGATGCCATTCGCTTACGGTTGTTTCCATTCTCGTTGAGGAATAAGGCTAAACAGTGGTTGAACTCCTTACCACGAGGTTCTATCACTTCATGAGATCAAATGATTAAGAAATTTCTTTTGAAGTACTTTCCACTGGCTAAGATAGCTAAGTTGAGGAATGATATCTCTTCCTTCGTACAGACGGACTTAGAAACCCTATATGATGCATGAGAGAGGTATAAGGATTTATTGAGAAGGTGCCCTCACCATAGGTCACCTCTATGGCTACAGGTTCAAACTTTTTACAACGGTTTGAACCCCTCAAGTAGGCAATTGATCTATTTAGCCGCTGCTGGTACTCTGAACAATAAAACATCTGAAGTAGCTTACGAGTTTATAGAAGAGATGTCACTAAATAATTATCAGTGGCAAGTCATGAGTACGAAGCCTAATAGAGCAGACGGTGTTTTCAATCTAGATGCAGTCACCATGTTATCAACCCAGGTAGAACAATTAAATAAGAAAATTGATGGTTTATGTGTTTCTACACAGGTACATCCGGTGATGCAGTGCGATACAAATGGAGGAGGAATGAACAATCCAGAATATTTACCCCACGGTCCTAGCACAGAGAACGAACAAGTCAACTATATGGGTAATAATTCTAGGTCTCAGAATAATCCTTACAGTAACACTTATAATGCAGGTTGGATGAACCATCCCAATTTCTCTTGGGGTGGTCAAGGAAACCAAAGACCACAACCCCCTCTGGACTTTCAACAACCTTACCAACAAGAGAAAAAGCCGAACCTTGAGGAGATGTTGACGAAGTTTATTCCGGTGTCAGAAATCCGCTTCCAAAACACCGAAACATCACTTAAAATTCAACAAGAGTTGATTCAAGGGCTCGAGAACCAAATAGGTCAACTTGCCAAGCTAATTTCAGAAAGGCCACAATGGTAGCCTGCTTAGTAATACCAAAACTAACCCAAGGGAGCAACTTCATGCAATCACTGCGCGAGATGAAGAATGGTTAGTTGAATCTGAACTAAAACCGAGGCAAGAAAGTATGGTAAGTAAAGGTAAGGTTGAGGTAAGCCAGAATGAGCAACAACCGGTCGATAAAGAATATAAACCTCGTATACCATATCCCAACGCGTCAAAGAAATACCACACAAATGAACAGTTTGGTAAATTTCTTAAATTTTTGAAAAAGTTACATATCAACTTACCGTTTATTGAAGCCCTTTCGCAGATGCCCAATTTTGTTAAATTTTTAACGAGCTTTTGGCAAACAAACAGAAGTTAGATGATTCATCGCATGTGGAGCTAAATGTAGTGTGCTCAGCCATTCTACAAAATAAACTACCTAATAAGTTGAAAGATTTACTCTTCCTTGTTTAATTGGTAGTTTAAATGTTAATAATGCTTTGGCTAATTTAAGGGCGAGTATTAATGTCACGCCCTATAAAATGTTTAAACAACTAGGTCTTGGGAAACCCAAACAAACTAGGATGAGTATTCAATTAGCAGATAGAACAATTAGATTTCCTAGGGTTATTATTGAAGATGTTCTCGTTAAAATTGATAAATTCATATGCCTAGTTGATTTTGTTGTTCTAGATATGGTTGAGGATAGTAACGTACCTTTGATTTTAGGTCGGCCCTTTTTAGCAACTGCCAGAACTATTATTGATGTTGGTACAGGTGAATTAATACTTTGTGTAGGTGATGACACGATTAAACTCCAAGCTCGTGGTTTTGTTAAGACATCTAATGATCGAGATGATTATACGAGTTTTGTTAATATGAATAACATTGTGGCTCAAACTTCTTTGCAGGAAACTCCTCGGAAAAGTGTGATGAGGCCACGTTCCAGTCCATGTGACAAAAACAGAATGACTTATGAAGAACGAATGCTACAGATCAATGAACTAGACGAATAGCGAACACATGTCAAGGAGAAACCGAGAGTTTACGATGAACCAAAGCGACGCCATGATGAGCATAAGGATGGAACGAGCCAATTTAAGGTTGGGGACCAGATTCTGTTAGATAAAACAGATCCTTGAATTGCCATTTCAGAGCCTGATGCAAACGGAGCAACTCCTTTTACAGTATTGGATGTCTTCTCATATGGTACAGTCGAGGTAACGGATTCTAAATTTGACACTTTCAAGGTAAATATTACTCAACTTAAACCTTATTTTGATAATAGAATTGACAGCGAGAAAGAGGAGTTTTAACTTCGTGAACCACTGTGACCATGCAAATATGAGGTAAGTCAAGCTTAGACATTAAATAAGCGCTTCTCGAGAGGCAACCCGGGTGTTAACATTGCTAATTTCTTAATTTTATCTCATGATATTTTTAAATTTATTAAATAAAAATAAGTTTTTAAAACCCACACGGCCTGGACACACGGGCCTGTCCTTGGTCGTGTGAATCCTAAGACTTAGTTTTAAAAGTTGAAGAAAATCGATAGTGAGTTACACGGCCTGGACACACGTGAGTGTCCTTGGCCGTGTGGAGCCTGGGACTTAAATTTTTCAAAAATCAACAGAGACACGACCTAAAATAGTCCACACAGGTATCCTACACGCCCTTGTAGACCACACGGCAAGGACACACGGGCGTGTCCTAGGCCGTGTGAAACTTGGAGCTAATTTTTAAAATTTTAAAACAAGTTAGAGAGTTACACGAGCAAGGCACACGGTCGTGTGCGAGACATGACCGAGCCATACGGGAGTGTGGAAGGTCACACAGGCATGAGAGAAGCGAAGGAGCTTACACACGGCCATGTGTCACGGCCATGTGTGCCGTACGGTTTGGACACAAGGGCGTGTCCAAGGAAGTGTGAAGATTGAGCGTATAGTATTAAAACACACACGGGCTAAAAAGAGACCACACAGTCCTCACACGACTGTGTGGCCTATTTAACCCTAATCCCCTTTATTTTTCTTGATTTTGTCTTCTTCTTCAACTCATTTCCCCTCAGCCACCGCTCCCACTTGTCCCCCGTCCTTCTCAAGCTTCCACGCTCTTTTCGGACCACGCCATACCCAACTGCTCGCACACTACCCCCATTCATTTGATATTTTGATATTTTTGCAATTATATTTGAATTTGATATTTCATTACATTATTCTTACTGCTGCCTCTATGTGCTGAATGGATTCCACTACTTTTTTTCGCTTCGTGTTCAATTTCATGCTTTCTACTTTTCAGTTGACTTTGCGTTTCGTTTTATGCTTAGCTAAATTCATCATTTGTTTCGATTCATACGTTTTTCTTTAAATACTAAAATTATTATTTGATTACTTTATTGTAGGCACATTATGACGAACACACGTGGCAAGTCTAAGGTCGCCGTCCCCGCTTCAAAAAGGCAGAAGACCCATGGTGCGACCTCCTCCTCAAACGCTTCCGCCGAGGCCTGTCACCCTTATCTCCGATTTTCTATGGGCCTTCAAGAGGATCTATTTCAATTACTTAGACAGCGCCTAGTTGGCCTAGGCCGATGTATTGATTAGGCCGCATTGGAGCAAGTCCGACTAGCTGATGATGTTCACACCTTTATTGCCACAGCTTCGTGAGACAAATTCTTCTCCATCATTGAGCCCACATACATGGAGTTTACTTTGGATTTCTGCACGATGTTTATTCTACAACAGGTTATGACGACTCATGACGAGGAAGGCACCATCACTTTCTGACTTGGTGGTTTGGTGCGCCAGATGAGTGTCCCCAAGTTCAGTGCTGCTATGGGACTCTACACTGAGGAGTTAATGAGTGCCGAGAACTTCCTCCGTCTAAATCGGCACATCCATTACACTCCATCTCGTTGTTGGGTAGAACTTACAGCGAGTCAGACACTTTATGATGCGAGTCGCTTGAAGGTGGCTTCTCTCTCTCCAGCTTTATGATATATTCATGCATTTTTAGCTCACATGTTGGCCGGAAGGAGAGAGAGCACCTGTGTTGTTAGCACTCATGATGCTTTTTTTCTATGAAGCATGGCCAATGGGCATATCTTTAATTTGGCATACTTCATCACTTTAGCCTTCCGCCATCAAATTGACCGCCACAGGAAAGGCTCCATCTGTTTAGGCCCTTATGTGACTCGCCTCACTCGACACTTCGGTCTTCTCGACACACCGGAATAGTCCTCTACACTTACTCTCGCCGGCCAGATGTCCCTACAGAGAATCTCGAGCATGAATCATATGAGAATGATCGAGCAGCGTCGTGGAGTGGATCCTCCCTAGTATATAGTTTTTCATTCTGATGCTCAGAATGAACCCGGAGACTTCACTGTTGATGTTTATTTCCATCACGAGGTATTATCTTGAGTTTTAGGTTGTTTCCTTGAATTGAGGTATTATCTTAAAGTTTTAAATTTATAAGTTTGAGATCAAAACCATAAATTTTCGTGAGATTTTGAGCCTTTAAAGCATACATTTTTTTCCTCATTTTATTATTGATTATGAGTGTGTCAATATTGATTTGTTATTCTAGAACTTGCTTCGATTATGCATATCAAGACCACTCCTTTGATTTGATATACTAAGATGATAAAGACACTTAGGTTTTAACCCACTTATCCCATAAAAAGCCTACCTTCATAATTAACCCTTAGTAAACCCCGTTGAGCCTAACACACTATTGCTTGATTTACCCATTCATATTAACCCATAACTCACTCTTTTGATTCGTTGAGAATTTTTCCCGTTTTATTGAGATTTGATTTGGTTAGTTGCCTAACTATGATCTTTTGTTTCATTTGCTAAGTTATTTCTTATTGTTCTCAAAAAAAAAAAAGAAAGAAAGAAAGAAAGAAAATACATATATATTGATTATTATTTAGTTCTATGTTAATTGAGCTTGAATAGTTAAATTCATATTTTGAGAAGAAGCTCATGTTATTCTTGAATAGTTTTCGATTGATGTAATTGTTTTAATTCAACATTTGTTTATTTTTCTAGTTTGATAATTTATCAATTCGATCTTGATTTTAACCAACTTTTTCAGCCTTTCACCACACCTTTAACCTAAGCCCCATTACAATATTTCAAAGACCTTTTGATTTGTGTATCATCTCATTTTATAGTGCTGGAGATTTGATTTTCATGCAAGCCTATGGTAATGACTTTTCATGTTTGACTATTGAGTGCTAATTTTTTGAATCTTAAATGCTTTGAGTGATTTGAGTGAATCTTTAGTGAGGATGTCAACTCTTGTTGGTTTTGAATTAAAGGTAATTACTTAGATAAGGGGAAATACCTATGTTTTCATGCTTTAAATATGTTCGACTTGGATTGTTTGAATCTTTAGTGCTCTTTTAGTTGAATTATCAATGTATGATTATTTGTGAATTATGACAAAACATTATTGATGAGAACCATAAGTTGAGAAAGATTAATTTTAATTGAGAGTTCAGGATTTTGCTTGAGGACAAGCAAACGCTTAAGTGTAGGGATATTTAATAAACCATAAAAGTAACATGTTTTTACTCCCATTCTTGATGTATTTTTGGATGATTTATTATATAAATTAGGGAATTTGATGCTCCTAATCCTTTAAATTCATGTTTCTATACTTCGGTGAGCATAGGGAAGTGAAAGGAGCAAAAAACAGGCCAAAATTAGACACAAATAGCTGTTTTCAAGATCCACACGGCCTAGGCATTGCCACACGAGCTGGGCACACGCCCATGTGAGCCACACGGGCTGGCCACATGCCCATGTGCTAGCCCGTGTCCATTTCACACACTGTTTCTCTTTTACGCGAAAAAAAGCCAATTTTTAGGGATTCTAAGCATTCTAAAGTCTATAAATACACACTAGAGGAGGACCTAAGAGAGCATGCAGAGAAGAACGAAGAAAAGACTCGAAAACCCCACTGCATTCTCAGAAGCAGACCAACTTCAAGATTGAAGATCTCCATTCAATTTCTTTAGAAGTTTTATTGGGTTTCTTTATGCCTTGTTGTTTTTCTAACTTTGAGATGATCTTATTCCAGATTATGAACTAAATTCCCTAGATACCTAGGGAAGATGAAACATATATGAATCTTATTATTGGATTTTTGAATTACATGATAAATACTTGATTCTTGGTCTCAATTATGTATGCTTATTTCATGTCTTAATATTTTCAGAATATTAATTCATGCTTAATGTGCTTATTTCAGTGGAGAAAAAGTCCTTATTTAAGAGTAGATCTAGCATAATTAAGTAGAGTTGCATGCAATCTTAGAAATAAGATGACATAAATCTACCAAATTAGAGTCAAATCTAATAGGGGAATCCATAGATCGAATTAATGCGACAATAGGGGTTTTAATTAGAAAAAGATTTCAATTAATCAACCTAAAGTCATTTATTTTTACTCTCGAAAGAGATATTAACATAATTTAGGGATTTCTACGGATCAAGGCACAAGTGAATAAATCGTTTAATTCAAATTTAGAATAATATGTGAAGTCTAGGTGGATTCTCTCCTGGGTATTGCCTATCTCATTGGTTTTATTCGATTACTTTTCCTAATTCATTCTCTGTTGCTTTCGTAGTAATTAGTTTAGTTAATTTTAGATTAAAAACAATTCCTTCAATTTATCGGCTAGATAATAGAAAAATAGTAAGTACTAGTACTTTTATTCTTCATGGATACGATATTCCTGACTCACCGTAGTTATACTATTATTCGATAGGTGCGCTTGCCTTTGTCATAATTTTTTTGTTATTTTAGTGACCATCTTGTTCCCGGCTTTCAATCGAATGACCTCTACTACTCTTGTTGTGACACCCCAAACCCGACTAGGACCGACTGGCCTGAATTCGAAGCG
Source organism: Gossypium australe (assembly GCA_005393395.2). NCBI lineage: Eukaryota > Viridiplantae > Streptophyta > Magnoliopsida > Malvales > Malvaceae > Gossypium > Gossypium australe. The sequence goes on from CM016615.1 coordinate 69,558,120, forward strand.
TTAGATTAGCCATATAAGTGACTCTCTAGTTAACGACCTCCCAAGACGTACCCCGACCATATAACACCTCAATCTTATCCATTTGATTAGTTATTTATTAATGCTAAAGTAATTTGCGAACCAATTTTAAACTTTTTATAAGTAATTTAACTTAAGGGCATTTTTGTTATTTTACCACCTACGATTAAACTAACCCAAATTTAGATCTATACATTCAGCAACCCTCTTTTATTCAATTTATGTAAGCCCTAAAAATTCCAGCTTAATCCGAGTTTATTTTCTATGTCGAATTCAAGTTTTATCATTAAGGACTAAATCATAACAATTTCAAACTATCAGTACAATACTCGAATATTAAATTGAGTGCGTTTCTAACAAATTTTATCAATTAAAAGTCTAATATTAAACTTTTATCAAGTTTCCTTATCATTTAAGGCTCTAATTAGACTTATCAAGTTACAATACTAATTTGTAATTTAAATGGACTAGAGAACCAATTTAAAATTCAAACCCCCAACAGTCCACTGCAGTTTATTTTGTGCAAAAATTCAATTTTAAACCAGATTTTGAGTATTTTAATGGCCAATTAAACCCGATTTAGCTACAGTTAAATATGATACATATTCATACACCTTCAATTGAATTTATTAACACCAATTAAGCCTCAATTAAATAGAATTAAACATTCGATTTCATGCATATCACCCACCGGTTAATTCAAACAAGTGGCGTACCTTAGTCGCTAGTAAACCACTCCATGGAAGCTTCATTTAAACAATGGTTAGTGTAAACATCAAGCAACAATACACCGTAAATTATTCAATAATCAAACTCAAACATGCATATATGATATTATAAAACCATCCAAAATTAAAAATGTCCAATGTCCAAGTCCAATTACAGCCAAAATTAAACTAAATTAAACTAAGTCCCGAAAGTTCCACAATGCCTGATTAACATCTCTAAAATGTGTAACTAAATCTCTACCGAGCCTTAATCTCTTAAAACTCTCTTGCTCGGCTCCTCAACTCTTCAATCCCGTCGATTAACTGCACGAATGTGAAAGTGTGAGCTTAAAAAGCTTAGTGGATGTTAATAAAACGACGAGTAAATTAGCACCTAAATCATGCTTAAATCGAAACCAATCAAATATAAATTTTCAGTCACAATATCAATCCATAATAGTTCAATGTCATATGCTCAACAATGTATCAAAAATCATAATTAATCATGGCATATAATCATCAATTTAGCATATAACATTTCATACATTTTTATTGGCATATACAATCATAGCTTAATCGGGTGATCATACATCGGACAAACGGATCTCCTTACTACCAATCAGAATTAGAATCAGTCTTGGATTGAGCAGGTCGAGGCCACACGCTCTTTTATATTGCCTCAAATCAGTTCTGTTGAGTGGAGACACAAGCTAAACATTCCCTTATCTACTCCAAATCAGTCCACGTAGAGCCTTATTGCTCACAAATAATATATCAATATGGTGAGTACTCACAAATCCTATGGCATGCCAACTATATCCAATGGATCCACCATGTTATAATGCCAATATAATCAATAAATCATAACATAATTTCAGTCAATAACGTGCTCAATTTAAAGTGCCAAAATGCATATGTGAATCATGTAACATAGCCATTTTAACATCAAATTAAATCTAGCATACCAATTACCTATTATCAATGTTCATTTATTAATTTTAGAATATTTGCAATCTTGATTCAAGAATCTTGAGAAATTTTAGAATATTTTTTGCTACTTTTGTGAATAATTTCGGGTGAAAAAAGAAAGTATTTTGAGAAGGAAATTTGTTGAATCTATTCTCTGATGATAGATCTTTAAAACAATGCAAAGAAAATGAATTTTATAGCTCTCTAATTTGATGTAAATGGTGAGAAAAGTAAGCTAAATGCATTGTGTTTAAAACTGAAACAACCCACCTGAAATTTAAAAATTGGGAAATTTGCCCAATGACCACTCCTACATTTCCCTTGCTTTACCAATTGATCCTTTCCCTCCAAAATTCCAAATTTAAAGATTTATTTGCCTAATAAATACTCCAAAATTTCTCTTATTTTACAATTAAATCTAATTTAATTAATATTTAAATTTAACTCAAATTAACCCCAATAAAAATTATTTTAAAATTCTTATTTGACCCAAATTAATTATTTTCACTAATAATTATTTAATTACTTTAAAATTAATTTTTCCAAAAAAATATTTTTATTTTTTGGATTATTTTTTAATCCATTTTAGATGAAATTGACCTCTTAAATTAAATTAAAAATTACTATTAACCCGATAAATTCCTAATTTAACGCTCGAAACCCGAAAATATACCCGAAACTACTAGACCTGATTTAGGGATATTACACTTATACACGAATTGCTTCAAGTGTGGGCTCGAACAATTTCAAATCAAATACAGAACTAGAAATAATTTTCTTACTTTCAATAATAAAGTAAATCTCTCTCTTATAAAATCTGGTAGAATTGTTATTCCTGAAAAATAGAATTTATAATTAGAAATAAATTTTGACTATTTTCGGGCAAAATAACAATATTGCAAACTTGTGTATAACTTATTCAATTTTTAGCCCTACTGGTGCTATCTATTTATAAGGAGAGGAAGTGAAACCCTAGTTGAATTAGTAGAATATAAATAATTCTTATCTAATAGAAAAATAATCTTCTAGTTGAATTAGGAGAGAGAGAGGCGGCTAACCCTAGTTAATTTACTAGGGTTTTCGCCCCTCATACTTGTTATGAGAGGGTTTTGGGCTTCTCCTATATCGGGTCTAATTATATGTGCTTATTGAACTTTTAACCTAGCACCTTATAGTTTAATCCAACCCAATACCTGTTTTTCTATTTCCAATAATAAATATTATTATATTAATTTAAATAATTTAATTTCCAATTAAATATTTTTCAAAACCCAATTCTAATTCCATTAAAATCATGACAACTTTACCTTAAAAGAATCTATGAGAAAATATATTTAATTTTTACATTCAACGAATTCATAATGATCAATTAATTTAATTCCATTTTCAAAGTTCAATTATTTAATTAAATAATAATTTGAAAAAGCTTTAATTAATTCTCAGATCATTTCCATACTTAGTGAGAAACCATATTCATTTCTGAATATAACTAATTTCTTTAACTTTATCTTTTTTATTCGTTTCTGTTCATTTGATTCAACATGCAATTCACTTCTAGTTTCAACGAGCCAGCGGAGATACCGATTGAAAAGATGTGATTGGAGCTCAAATGATTAATAATTAAGTTCCATCTTTTTGCCTATTAGTTATAAACTTATTTAGTCATGAAGTCATTCCATTATAGTGTCATGGATGAGCTCTCCCCAATTACATATGTAACACCCCTTACCCGTATTCGATGCTGGAATAGGGTACGAGGCATTACCGGAACACATACACTTGTAAACGTATTAAACCGAGTCATAAAATTTCATCCAAATTAAAACTTTTCAAATTTTTATCTTTGAGTCCCTAAATAGGGCCTACGAGACCCAAAACATATATTGGGAGTGGTTCGAGACTAAACCAAGAACTTTGAAATTTTACCACAAAACAGGCCCACACACCCGTATGGCTTGGGACATGCCCGTGTCCTCGACCCGTGTAACTCTCTGTTTATAACGACATCAACCATTTAGGGTTGCAAGGCCAAGTCACATGCCCGTGTGCTAGGCCGTGTAGCTATCCATGTGGATGAAAGTTAGGCTATTTACCAAGCCTTTTTCCATCCAAAAACTCTTGCACACTTATACCAAGTTTATCAACACACACATGACATTTTTTAGGCATCCCAATAACCACATTGTGACATTCGTACACCATTTATAAATCACATTCATCATGCACAACCACACACACACTTAACTAATCATAGCATATAACTTACTCAACAATTCACATTTAGTATTTGCCACACATAATTATCACACATTCACTCATCCAACCCAAACAAGCATGCACATCCATGTAATGCTTCATCATAGACTTATAACATAACAAATATTGGCCGCATCAAATGGCTTTATACAACAATGACCTTCAATTAGCATAGGCCAATATTCTAGGCCAACTCATAGTAACATGTACACAAATGACCAAGTCCCTATACAAAAATACTTGAAGATCATTGATACAATACCAATCAATAACTTGTTGGTGTGATAGAATCTCCGATGACCTCTAACTCGAGCTAGCATCTGTGACACCATAGGAAAAAGGAAAGGAAAGGGGTAAGCATTATAGCTTAGTAAGTAGGTATGTAAATAATAAGTGATTTATTAACAATATGTTATAAATCTTCACAATATGTTCTCAAGATAATACAATCATAATTACACATAGTTCCACCATTTACTCATGTTCATCTTAAGCTGTCTACTCGAGTCACAATCACTAAATTATTTATATCTCAAGCTACAGAACTCCAAATTAAGATCTGTTAATTTTTCCTGAAACTAGACTCACATATATTCTTACCATAAACTTTTCAGAATTTTTTGTGTAGCCAATAAGAACAATTTATTCTTTAACTTATCCACTATTCTACTGTCTAACAGTTTCGACCCTTCTTCACTAAAAATTTGTTATCTTTTTGTACGAGATTTGGATAATGTTCCCGTTTATTTCTATTGAAGGTAGACTCATTAAAAAATTTAAGCATATAAATTATAAACCATAATTATTTTTATACAATTTTTAGTGATTTTATAAATTCGGAATAGGGGATTCCAAAATCATTCTAAGTCTGTCTCACAAAAATTGAAATATCTCAGAATATGAAATTCTTTTGCTTACACTGTTTCTTTTATGTGAAATAGACTCAAGAAACTTTAATTTAATATCTTATTCCAATTCTAATTTAATTTCCACCATTTTTAGTGATTTTTCAAAGTCACACAACTGTTGCAATCCAAAACTGTTTTGTTGCTAAATTTACTCTTTCATAATTTCACTTCATTTCATCTTACTGAAGGTTATATCAAATATTGACCACATTGTTCATAAATTTTCACACTTATACCTGCACTTATTCATCACATATTCATATTCAATTACACTTAGTCGTTAGATGATCACATGTATTTTCACTTAGTCAATTTCCCGTTGAACTCATCAGAAAAATAACAGATACATGGTGGCATACACATAGTACCACCCTTGGAGTCGAAGCTATCTGGTGCACATAGTAGTCTGAACTTAATACTACACATGTGACCAAAACCATCACTTACACATAGTGGCCTGCACTTAGTACCACACATGTGATCAAAGCTATCGGGTACGTATAGTAGCCTGCAATTAGTACTACACATGCGACCTATCTGCCTGGTACACGTAGTAGCTTGCACTTAGTACTACACGTGTGACCTAAAACCATCTCGTAGCTCTCTTGTACACATAGTGGCCTACACTTAGTACCACACATGTGACCTAGCTACCTTATTCGTATCCTTTCTATTCCGAAGGTTCAACTGGGAATTCTCACTTTTCAACATTTTACCAATTCATCCATAATCAATCACAATTCATAATTTACATCAAATAATTACTCCATATTCAACCATATCTCATATAATATAACAAAATATTAAAACATAAATAAAAAAAACCGATGTATTATTTATATACAAATTTACCTCGGTAGCACAATCGGTGAAAAGGACTTATTTGTCATATTCTTTGTTTTCCTCCCGTTCTAAGTCTGAATCTCGTTTTTCTTGATCTATAACACATTTCACTTATTTATTCAACATGCTACTCAAATTAACCCAAAATTCATATTTTGGAAAAATTACAATTTTGTCCCTAAACTTTGTCATATTTATAATTTTGCCCCCAGGCTCGTAAAATGATTTTCATTCAATTTCTTTGTATTTTAAGCCTAGCCAAAAGATTTTCAACAGCCAACAATTTCCACTAATTCACACTTTTATGACAAATTTTATAACTTTTCCAAATTAGTCCTTTTTAGCATTTTCACCGAAAATCATTTAGTAAAAGTCGTTTCTCTAACGATAAACATGCATTTTCTACCATTAAACACAAAAATACACACATATTCATCATGGTTCAGAACCCTAGACTTTAACCATATCTCAAATTAGTGGTAGAAATAGACAGATCTTGTTACGAGGATTTCAAAAACGTAAAAACCATTAAAAACGGGGCTAAAGCTGATTTACAATCGAGCTTGGAAACTTGAAAAACCTTAGCCATGGTTTTTTCATGGTAATTTCGGCCATATCTTGAAGATGGAAAAAAAATGGCTTTTAATTTTGTTTTTAATTCATTTTAATTACTAAATGACCAAAATGCCCCTAACTTAAAAATATTCTATTTTACCTATTTCATATCCATTTTTGTCCAACAACTTAAAAAATGGCCTAATTACCATATAAGGACCTCCAATTTAAAATTTCATAACAACTGGACACCTCTAGCATGTAGAACTCAACTTTTGCACTTTTTACAATTTAGTCCTTTTGACTAAATTAAGTGCCCAAACGTCAAAATTTTTGAACGAAATTTTATTTCGTGAATTCGTAGACCATAAAAAATATAATAAAAATAAATTTTCTTATGTCAAATTTGTGGTCCCAAAACCACTGTTCCGACTAGGCCCAAAATCAGGTTGTTTCAACATGCCATTACGAAAGCTACTCGATCAATGCTTGTCCAAAGACTTTGTCATTAGTGTGTTACCCTCATAGGACATCTTTAATCTCTTTGTGGTAAATCCATTCTCCTAATATTATCTTATTTAATCTTATGGTAATCATTACATCTTCCTTCACGAAAGGTCAATTACTATCAAATAGTAACTAAGTCATTCATCATAGAGACAAAGGATCTGTTGCCACATTTACTTTTCATCTATCATGTAATGCCAATGAGTGGATATATTTACCCATGTCTTGGGCTATGAATTCTACTATTGTGAGTGGTGCTACATAATGCAAAAGTCGTATACCCGATGCACCAGCTTTCGGTTCCTTATCTATTTGAACTCAATTTTTTACTTATATCAAAGTATATAAGTCACGCATACATAGTCCATCATCCATTCAGGATTAAGGTAAGCCACACTATGAACGTCACAGGTGAATAAATCCATAAACGAGTTCAAAATCTATTCTACTTGGGTTCTGACACCCTATACCTGCCCTAGTTGCCAAGCTCGAATACTAGGATGCTACATCACTGTCTTACATCGATTTCATTGTAATTATCAGAATTGAAATACATGCAATTTTTTTTTACTTTAATTACTCTAGCATTTATGAGAATATCAAGTCATGCAAACTTAGTTTAGCATTCTGATCATACTAACATACGACAAACAAACATAAAATGTACATAACTCGAGCACTAGGACCACTTATCAAAATTTCCAAAAAACGTTACGTAGGTATCGATACAGCCCCTATGGTATTGATATTTTCCTTAATTGTTATATCACCAGGAAAATCGATACCAAACTAGCACTCTGTTTCTCACTAAATTTCAAAGTATCGAAAACTATTGGTACCTTTTGCAAGGTATCGATAAACTTACTTTTAGTATCGATACTCGGGCCAAGGTATCAATACCAATTCTCTATCCTGTCCTCTTGAACTTTCGAGAAATATAGAGGTATCATTTTAAAAGCCCTAATATTGATACCTCTACTTCAGGTTACAAAAATTCAGCATATAAGAACATTTAAATCATTCAAACTTAATCCCTAAACATCACGTTTCATTTTCCTAGTATATAAGCATCAAAATGTCTAAAATAAAAGCCCAAATATCATATCCAAGTCCACATGCTTCCAAACATACATAATATGCAAGTAATCCTAAATACGTTTTAACAATTTGATATAAATGTCTACCATATTGCCTTTTTATTCCCTTGAACTTGAATAAGCAAAACACCTACTATAATGAATAATAAATGGCTTGGATCAATCCCTCGACGACCACATCACTCACACCGGGAACGCAACTACTCTACAAAGGATAAAATGGAGTGGGTAAGCTTCACAAGCTCAGTGAATGCCTAGAACAACCACTACGCAAATAAGTCGTCATGCATCAACCAGACAACATACATCATGTTCCCAAAAGGTCATTAACTAAGTGCCATAATTCATAAATTTAGTCATATTCCATGCGTACCTTTACACATTATTTATACAAATGTTTAGGCATGTATATATATATTCTGACACATATCAATAATATATAAGCACATATAATTACATACAATCACATACAATCATGTTTAGTCACAGTGTATGATAATTTGGCTCTTGAGTTTATGAAATGTAAAGTGGACTCTATCACCACTAATCGGATACATTGATCTCCATCACACCACACATAGACTCGTAGAGTCAATCATATCATGTAAGTGAAGCGTATAGCTAACTCTCTCCAACACACCACACTCCATATCCCGATGAATGGAGCTCAACTCACATTCCCTTATCGGTCCAACACTGTCCCTAGGCCTCAACGCCTTGTATATCACAACACACATAGGTAAGTACTCACAATCCTATGGCATGCCAGCTATATCCAACAATCTCATTAAGTCATAAGGCCAAAATATCCATATTAATATCACACATTTACTTAACGATTTTCCACACATATTCACTGCATATTCACATTATTAACACAATGTCGTCTCTATCATCAAGCATGAGAACATACCCTTGTATTTACCGTCACATGGCATGAATAATATACTCTCATATTCACTTCCACAACAGTCAACATAAACTCATAGTACATATCATAGATCTCATATGTTCATGATTTCACAATTTCACAAATTCACAAATAAACATCTCACATTTAATGATAGGTGTGAGAACACTTACAATTAGAATTTAGAGCATGGGTTTAGGCTACCTCTAAATTATCAAATACATAATGAATCATCTACGAGCAGCGATTCTAAAACACCCACCAAAATATTCACTTTTGCCGAAAAACCAAAAGCTTACACAAGCTTTTCTTTGCCCTTATCTCTACTCGTTGAAGGTCCTATCGATTCCGACACTTCATCAAGACAAACCTCACATATATTTAGTCAACAATCAGTCAATAACTCACCTCAAACAACCACAAACACAAGCCTAAGCTACACTCTTTTCTAACCAAAACCTTTAGCGCGACAAACTTAAAATTTGAATAACTCAGTCTATGTTTAATCTTTTTGCAAGAAATGAATTCACCAAACTACACGTTTTAAGGTATCAAAAATTTTCAACAAGTTTTTGGCCATTAAAACTAAAATTCATTAAAACCCGAGAAATCCTTGTCGAAATTTCAAAGTTACTTTAGAAAACTTCTAATTAGATTAAAAATAATTGAAAAAATTTTGAAACTATGTTTTTGTCCACAAACCTAAAATTCACCATTAAAGACTCGATTTTTGACTTTTATTTAAAACATGTGTTTTAGTGGATACAAATCCATTTTGAGGGACTAGATATCATTTAAAACTCATAGAAAGTCTAATGGTAACCTTCAATGGAAGAAAAACGAGCTTTGACGCAAATCTAGATGTCGAAACCCTTTTGAAATCGACTTTTTATTTTTAAAATGAATATGGAGTTGCCACCAATTCTTTTTATTAGGTGTGATAGGATCACCTTGAAACTTAATCATAATAAAATGTTAAATTTACTAAAATGATAATTTTCAGTCTAGAAAACTTAAGAAGTTGGTTCGGGAGTTGGTTACGTATGAGGAAGGATTAGCATCCTCAAAACACCTAAAATTGATACCTAGTTGATTACTTGACGTTGTAGTGTCTAGAATTAAAAATGCAAAGAATATTTAAGATACGATCCCCTTTTTGCATGATTTTATTAAAATGTCACAAACTAAATTGAATTTTATGGAAATAACTTTCTTATTTCGAGTCAATCGAGAAAAGAGTCATGTCTCGTAAGTTGGGGCACGATATCTCGTATCCTCAAAAATAAGGATTCTCATCATTTTATTATTACCTAAGTCCTATGTATTTTGAGTTTTAAATAGAATGTAAGACCCCTTACCCGTATCCGACGCCGGGACATGGTACGAGGTGTTACCTAACTTAAACACATGCATACATACAATTCCAAATAATAAAAGTCCGTTCAAATTCAAAACTTTTCAAACTTCCTCTTAACATCCTTAATATAGGCCTACGAGGCCCAAAACACATCCTATAAACATTTCGAAATCAAATCGAGCTCTTTGGAAAACCTTGGAAAATGTTATAAAAAAACAGGGGCACACGCTCGTGTGGATTTATTATCTCATTTTGAACCTACAAGGGTTTTCACACGGCCTGACACACGCCCATGTCTATGGGCCGTGTCCCTCGCAGGGCCATGACACGCCCGTGTCTTAGCCCATGTGCAAAAACTTTTACATTCTGTTTCTGACGTCATCATCCAAATAAGGTCACACGGCCAAGGCATATGCCCGTGTCCTTAGATCGTGTGGTGAATTAAATTCCTAAATTCAGCTGCAGACTTCACATGGCCTGGGCACATGCCCATGACCTATGACCGTGTGGTTACTACTGGGCATTCTGTTTTGCCAACTTAGGATGCAGAGGGACACACGGCCAAACCACACGCCCATGGGGCAGACTGCGTGTCACACACGGTCTAGACACACGCCCATGTGCCTATCCGTGTGGGCAAATGCGAGGCTATTTACAAAGCCCTTTCTGCTACCCCTACTTGCACCAACATAAGCCATATCAAGCAACCTATTCAAACATGCATATCTATACCAATTACTCAACCATGCAATTTGCACATACAAGTAAAATATCATCTTTTAATATATCAATAATAAGAATTAGCCATCACTGATGGCCTTATACAAAATGAATTAATCTCCAAATTAAGACAACACATTTGGCCAAAACAATATGACACTTTACAAAGACTAAGTCCCTATACATGCCATACTCAAAAGATAAGTCTAACTATACCAAATGTTCCAATTGATAGTGTGATCGAGCCTCTAACTTCCTTCGATCCCCAAGCTAGCTTGGTAATACTATAAGAAATGGAAAAGAGTGGGGTAAGCATAAAGCTTAGTAAGTTTGCATGAAATAAATAGCAACATAAATGCTTATGATAACATACATACATTACATTGAGAAATAACACAAATTCTCAAGCACATTGCCATAACTTACTCATGCTTACTTTTACCAATCACATATCACATATCGGACACATTTCTCCTAAATTACTCATATGTACCTATATCACTTTATCACATAACTTTAGCACTAATTTCATCTTCAACATAAACTTAACTTTTTATCCTGTTGAACCACTTGGAATACTTGAGGATACACAAGAATCATCATACACGTAATACGATGCCCATCCATATCTCAGATATGGTCTTACATGGAATCACATCTCGATGCCGAAGCCATATTCCAGTTATGGTCTTACATGAGATCGCATATCGATGCCATGTCCCAGACATGGTCTTACACGATTATACAACGAAGCCAGGTCCCCAACGTGGCCTTACATGGAATTACAGCTCGATGCCGATGCCATGTCCCAGATATGGTCTTATACGGGATCTCCTTTCGGTGCCAAGGTCATGTCCCAGATATGGTCTTATACGGGACCTTCTTAATTTCATGTCGTGACAATGGTTTCCTTGCTATTTCTAAGTATCAACCGAGACTTCGACTTAACAAAATTTCATCATACTTTCATCGAGACATTATTAACCAATTTTATAGAGATAATATACATTTCTCATGATATCAAGCAATTAAAAACATAATAACATTATGTAGCTTTATCACACACAAACTTACCTTGATACTAGAATATGTATATTTGTTCAATTTAGTCCACCACCTTGTTCTTTCCTTGATTTCGGTCCAGACTTCGTGTTTCTTGATCTATAATGACAATTTCACTTATTTAATCACCTTTAAAATTTCTACTTTGGTGAAATTATCGTTTTGCCCTTAGACTTTCACAAAATAATGATTTTTCCCCTAGGCTCGTAAATCGTTTTTCATCAAATTTCCTCATTAACCAAGCCTAGCCGAATATACTTTAAGCTTATAACAACTCACAATTCCAATTATTTCACATATTTACTGCCTATTTTACAACCTTTACAAAAAGGTCCATTTAGATGTTTTCATGGAAACCCCTTTCACAAAAGTTGTTTATTTAACAACCAAAGTTCATTTTCTTCCATAAAAATTCAGCAAACAACACTAATGATCTTATCGAAAAACCCTAGACCTTCAACCATTTTGCAAAATAGTCCTCTCATTAGCTAGCTTAAGCTGCAAGGGTTCCAAAACACATAAATCATCAAAAATGATCATCAAGATGACTTACTTGCAAGGGTTTAAGTTGCTGAAAATTTCAAGCTTTCCAAAGCTCATCTTTGCTGAAAATTTCGGTGGTAGTGTGTAGAAGATGAAAAGATGATATCTTTTCTATTTATTTTATTATTACTAGACAATTAAGTCACCAAATACTCACCTACTTTGACCAAAATTTTCATTTCTTGTCTCCTATGGCCGGCCAACACATTTCTAAAGGCCTAATTGCACATTAAGGACCTCCAATTTAATATTCTATGGCTATTTGACACCTTTAGCTTGTAGAACAAAACTTTTGCACTTTATGTGATTTAGTCCTTTTTCAAAATTAAACATGCAATCACTAAAACTAATTCACCAAAATTTTCATGCACTCATATTATCATGTTATAACACAAAATAATATAAAAATAATTTTCTCTGACCTCGGTTTAGTGGTTTCAAAACCACTATTACGACTAGCCCCAAAATGGGGCTGTTACATTGGATATTTAGTTATTTTGGTTCTAGGAAACGACCATACTCTGTAAGTTAGGAGCACGACTCCTCGAGTTCCCAAAAATAACGAACATTTCCTCGGTTTAATTATTTCTTATGTGTTTTCACCGAAAAATGGATAAATGCATGTAGCAATATTTTCAATGTACGATGATGGCGAAAAAATGATATTTACAAAATAACCACATAAATAATGAAATGAAATGACAATATTATAATGAATACAATAATAAGAAAAAATCTTACCATTGTTCTGAAACCATTGTTCCAACTGGCCCCAAAATCGAGCTGTTACAATTCTTCCCATTAGGGATTTTCGTCCCCAAAAATCTTACCCGTAAAAAGGTTGAGATATTGGTTTCTCATAGCCTCCTCCAGCTCCCATGTAGCCTCTTCTACCCCATGTCTATGCCACAATACTTTCACAAGTGCTATACTTTTATTTCTCAATTTCTTGACCTCTCGATCTAAAATCTTAACCGGCTCTTCACCATAGGTCATGTCTGAACAAATCTCAACCTCTATTGGAGAAATCACATGTGATGGGTCAGAACGGTAATGGCGTAACATAGACACATGGAATACATCGTGGATCTTTTCTAATTCGGACAACAAGGCTAATCGATAAGCTACCAGTCCAATCACCTCATAAGGTCCAATAAAACGTGGACTTAATTTGCCTTTCCGGCCAAATCTGAGAACTTTCTTCCATGGTGATACTTTCAAAAATACCTTATCTCTAACTTGAAACTCAATATTTTTTCGTGTCAAATCTGCATAGGACTTTTGTCTATCTAGTGCAGCTTTTAAACAATCATGTATCACTTTTACTCTCTCTTCGGTTTCTCTGACCAAATCAACCCCGTGAATCTGATTTTCTCTGAGTTCGGTCCAATACAAGGGCATTCGACACTTACACCCATATAATGCCTCATAAGGCGCCATTTTCAAACTTGACTGGAAACTGTTATTGTAGGCAAATTCTACTGATGGTAAGTACTTTTCCCAATTACCTTGAAATTCTAAAACACAACATCGAAGCATGTCTTCAAGTATCTGTGTTATCCTTTCTGACTGTTTGTCGATTTGCGGATGGAAAGCTGTACTAAAATTCAACTTCGTGCCCAAGGCCTCTTGCAACTTCTTTCCAAAATCGTGATGTAAATCTCGGATCTCTATCCAATATGATCGACAACGGTACCCCGTGAAGTCGCACAATTTCTACAACATACAATTCCGCCAGCTTGTCAAGCAAATAGTCAATACGTACCGGTATAAAATGGGCCGACTTCGTGAGTCTATCAACCACAACCCATACGGCATCCTTCTTTTTCGGGGTCAAAGGCAGACCCGTCACAAAGTCCATAGTAATACGATCCCATTTCCACTCAAGAACCGTAATAGGCTGAAGTAGACCCGAAGGTACTTGGTGTTCAGCTTTCACTTGCTGACAAATCAAGCATTTTGATACAAACTAGAAAATATCTTTCTTCATACTCGGCCACCAATACCATTTCTTCAAGTCATTATATGTTTTTGCGCTGCCTGGATGTACAGATAAACATCCACTATGTGCTTCGTGCAAAATATTCCGAATATCAAGCATCCATCCGAACTAATATGGAAGTCCGACTCAACACCCGACTCACAATGAGCTCTTTTGGCTTGCAAATCACTGTCGCCTTTCTAAGCTCCACAAATCTCTTGGAGGAATATCGGTCTAGCTCTCAACTCAGCTAAAATGGAACCATCATCCGATAAAGCCAACCATATATTCATGGCCCTCAGTGCAAATAAGGATTTCCTGCTCAAGGCATCATCGACCACGTTCGCCTTTCCTGGATGGTAGTCAATCACTAACTCGTAATTCTTTATCAACTCTAACAATCTTTTAGGCTTTTATGATCAAAGAATACCTGACATTTCTCACTATACAAATGGTGTCTCCATATCTTCAATGCAAATACAATGGCGGCTAATTCCAAATCATGCATCGGGCAATTCTTCTCGTACGACTTTAACTGTCTAGAGGCATAAGCTATCACCTTGCCTTCTTGCATGAGTACACAACCCAATCCATTCAAGGATGCATCATTGTAGACCATAAATTCCTTTCCCGGTTCAGGTTGTGCTAAAATTGGAGCCTCAGTCAACAATGCCTTTAGTTTCTCAAAACTATGTTGGCACTTTTCTGTCCACACAAACTTCACATCTTTTTGTAGTAGCCTCGTCATCGGGGTAGCTATCATGGAAAATCCTTTGACAAATCGTCTGTAATAACTAGCTAGGCCTAGAAAACTTCTAACCTCGGATACATTCCTCGGCAGTTTCTAATAAAAAATCGTTGAAATCTTACTCGGGTTAACTCGAATACCGTCACCCGAAACAACGTGCCCCAAAAATTTGACTTTCTTAAGCCAAAATTCACTTTTACTAAACTGGACATATAATTGTTTATCTCTCAAAGTTTGCAAAACTGTGCTCAAATGCTCAGCATGCTCATTCTCATCACGAGAGTAAATCAATATATCATCAATGAAGACTACACCAAATTTATCCAAATATGGCCAAAAGATGTGGTTCATCAAATCCATAAATACAGCAGGGGCGTTGGTCAAACCAAAAGGCATAACTAGAAATTCATAGTGACCATACCTTGTCTGAAATACGGTTTTTGGCACATCTGAGTCTTTGACTCTCACTTGGTAATAACCAGACCTCAAGTCTATCTTGGAAAACACAGTGGCTCCCTTCAATTGATCAAACAAATCGTCGATCCTTGGCAAGGGGTACTTGTTCTTTATGGTTACCTTATTAAGTTGCCGATAATCTATACATAATCTCATGAAACCATCCTTCTTTTTCACAAATAATACCAGAGCACCCCACGGAGAAAAACTCGGTCTTGTGAAACCTTTATCTGTCAACTCTTGTAACTGTGCCTTCAATTCTTTCAACTCAGTTGTAGCCATCCTATACGGAGCAACTGAAATAGGGGCAGTACCAGGAACTAACTCAATACCAAATTCAATCTCTCTAATCGGAGGCAACCCTGGTAATTCTTCTGAAAATACATTTGGATACTCACATAATATCGGTACTGATTCAATTCTTAACTCAAACTCTTTGGCATTCATCAGAAAGGCAAGATAAGCTTCATACCCATTTCTTATATATTTCTGAGCAGACATAAAAGAAATCACTACAGGCAATTTGTTCTGTTGATCTGGTTCAACACGAAAAGTATCCCCATTTTCACATTTCAATTCAATATATTTCTTTCCACAGTTTACTATCACATCATGAGCAGTTAACTAATCCATACCAAGAATTACATCGAATTCATCAAACGGCAATAACATGAGATTAGCCAAAAAATAATGACCCCTAATCATCAAAAGGCAATCTTTGCATACTGTATCAACTAACACACATTTGCCTAGGGGATTTGACACTTTTATCACAAATTCTGTAGACTCTACAGGCATGTTCATGCTAGCTACTAATTTCATGCAAACATATGAGTGGGTATATCCCGAATCAATTAAAGCAACAAAATGAGTATCATAGAGAGAAAATGTACCCGTAATCACATTAGGGGATGACGCCTCTTCGCGAGCACGAATGGCATAAGTCCTCGCAGGCGCTCTACCCTCAGATCTTGCAATCTGCTCTCTAGGTGTATTCTTACTACTCGTTCCATTTCCTAGATTTCTCTGTGACCTTCCTCTAGCAGTACTTCCAGATCTTGCACTCTGAAATTTCTCTTTTTCAACCATCTCGGGCAATCTCTAATAAAATGATCTGGGGATCCACACTTGAAACAAGCTCTCTCATTTGCTCGGCACTCCCCGGGGTGACGTCTGCCACAGTGTGGACATTCCGATCTACTTGGTCGAGCATTACCAACACTAGTAATCTAAGTGGTCTGAGCTTTAGACTCCGAGTACTGTTTACCATTGCTTCTATTTGAAAACCCAGCTGAAGTGGCTGGTTGAGTAGTAAACACTATTGATTTGTATAAGGATTCAAATGACTTACCCAATTGTCTCTTCCTCGAGTCACGAGACTAGATTTTAGCCTTTCTTTTCTTTTTGGCCAACTCCTCGGCCTTGCAAGCTCTATCTACTAACACAACAAATTCCTTTAGTTCTAGGACACCAACAAACAAACGGATATCCTCATTTAACCCATCCTCAAACCATTTACACATAATGGCTTCAACGGATACGCAGTCCCAGGCGTATTTACTAAGCCTTACAAACTCACGTTCATATTCAGTTACTGTCATTCTGCCTTCTTTTAACTCAAGGAATTCATTTCTTTTCTTGTTGATGAATCTTTGGCTAATATACTTCTTTCGGAACTCTTCTTGGGAAAATTCCCAATTAACTTTCTCCCTTGATACTACCAACACAAGGGTGTTCCACCACTGGTAAGCCGAGTCTCTTAAGAGAGACACAACACACTTCATACACTCTTTGGGTGTGCAAGATAGTTCATCAAATACCCTGATGGTATTTTTAAGCCAGGATTCTGCTTTTTTTGGATTATCATCTTTATTAGCTCGAAATTTCTCAGCTCTTTGTTTCCAGATTCTACCAACAGGGGGCCTTTCCCTTCTTACTACTTTTACAACTTGGGGAGTTACATGGGTAGTTTGATAAATAGGAGGTGTGGAGGGGGTTGCATTTTCGGGTTCGTTCGAATAAACTCCATATATCAGGCATTCATCATGTGGAGAAAGGCTTCCCTAGCCTCTTCTCCTCCTATTTGACTCACAGTCGCTGGCCTATCCTCATTTTCAGTTGGCACCGTCCCTTGGGCAAAGGCCGGCACATTACTTTCTACATCATCCACCTCTGTTCTGTCAGGATCCATTTACTATATGAAAACATAATTTAAATCGTCAGGAGTCGTCACACTATCATAATTCATATATGGCATGTATAGCTAGACTCATACACATGCTAGGTTAGTTCGAGAATTGACTAAACCATAGCTTTGCTACCACTAAATGTAACACCCTTACCCATATCCGACGTCGTGACAGGGTACGAGGAGTTACCTAACTTAAACACATGCATACATACAATTCCAAATCATAAAAGTCCGTTCAAATCCAAAACTTTTCAAACTTCCTCTTAACATCCTTAATATAGGCCTATGAGGCCCAAAACACATCTTAGAAACATTTCGAAATCAAATCGAGTTTTTTGGAAAACCTTGAAAAATGTTATAAAAAAATAGGGGCACACACCTGTGTGGAAGTGTAACACGCCTGTGTGGATTTATTATCTTAATTTGAACCTACAGGGGTTTTCGCACAGCCTAACACACGCCCGTGTCCATGGCCTGTGTCCCTCGCACAACCATGACACGCCCGTGTCTTAGCCGTGTGCAAAAACCTTGACATTCTGTTTCTGACGTTATCATCCTAATAAGGTCACACGGCCAAGGCAAACGCCCATGTCCTTAGACCGTGTGGGGAATTAAATTCCTAAATTTAGGTGCAGACTTCACATGGCCTAGGCACATGCCTATATCCTATGGTCGTGTCTTCCACACGGTTGAGACATGCGGCCGTGCCTCAGCCTGTGTGGTTACTACTGGGCATTCTGTTTTGCCAACTTAGGATGCAGAGGGACACACAGCCAAACCATACGCCCATGGGGCAGATCGCGTGTCAAACACGGTCTAGACATATGCCCGCGTGTCTACTCATGTGGGAAAATGTGAGGCTATTTACCAAGCGCTTTTTGCTACCCCTACTTGCACCAACATAAGCCATATCAAGCAACCTATTCAATCATGCATATCCATATCAATTACTCAACCATGCAATTTGCACATACAAGTAAAATATCATCTTTTCATATATCAATAATAAGAATTAGCAATCACTTATGGCCTTATACAAAATGAATTCATCTCCAAATTAAGCCAACACATTTGGCCAAAACAATATGACACTTTACAAAGACTAAGTCCCTATACATGCCATACTCAAAAGATAAGTCTAACTATACCAAATGTTCTAATTGATAGTATGATCGAGCCTCTAACTTCCTTCGATCCCCGAGTTAGCTTGGCAATACTATAAGAAATGGAAAAGAGAGGGGTAAGCATAAAGCTTAGTAAGTTTGCATGAAATAAATTGCAACATAAAGGCTTATGATAACATCCATACGTTCCATTGAGAAATAACATAAATTCTCAAGCACATTGCCATAACTTACTCATGCTTACTCTTACCAATCACATATCACATATCAGACACATTTCTCGTAAATTACTCACATGTACCTGTATCACTTCATCACATAACTTTAGCACTAATTTCATCTTCAACATAAACTTAACTTCTTATCCCGTTGAACCATTTGGAATACTTTAGGATACACAAGAATAATCATATACGTAATACGATGCCCATGCCATATCCTAGATATAGTCTTACATGAGATCACATCTCGATGCTGATGCGATATCCCAATTATGGTCTTACACAGGATCGCATATCAATGCCATGTCCCAGACATGGGCTTACATGATTACATACCGAAGCCAGGTCCTCGACATGGCCTTACACAGAATTACAGCTCGATGTCGATGCCATGTCCCAGATATGGTCTTATACGGGATCTCCTTTCGGTGCCGAGGCCATGTCCCAGACATGGTCTCATACGGTACCTCCTTAATCTCATGTCGTGACAATGGTATCCTTGCTATTCCTAAGGTTCAACCGGGACTTCGACTTAACAAAATTTCATCATACTTTCATCAAGACATCATTAACCAATTTCATAGAGATAATATACATTTCTCATGATATCAAACAATTAAAAACATAATAACATTATGTAGCTTTATCACACACAAACTTACCTCGATACCAAAATATGTATATTTGTTCGATTTAGTCCACCACCTTGTTCTTTCCTCGATTTCGGTTCAGACTTCGTGTTTTTTGATCTATAATGACAATTTCACTTATTTAATCACCACATAAATCAAGAAATTTTAAAATTTCTACTTTAGTAAAATTACTGTTTTGCCCTTAGACTTTCACAAAATTATGATTTTGCTCCTAGGCTCGTAAATCGATTTTCATCAAATTTCCTCATTAACCAAGCCTAGTCGAATATACTTTAAGCTTATAACAACTCACAATTCCAATTATTTCACACATTTACTACCTATTTTACATCATTTACAAAAATGTCCATTTAGGTGTTTTCATGGAAACCCCTTTTACAAAAGTTGTTTATTTAACAACCAAAGTTCATTTTCTTCCATAAAAATTCAGCAAACAACACTAATGATCTTATGGAAAAACCTTAGACCTTCAACTATTTTGCAAAATAGCCCCCTCATTAGCTAGCTTATGTTACAAGGGTTCCAAAAACACAAAAATCATCAAAAATGATCATCAAGATGACTTACTTGCAAGGGTTTAAGTTGCTAAAAATTTCAAGCTTTCCAAAGCTCCTTTTTGCTGAAAATTTCGGTGGTAGTGTGTAGAATATGAAAAGATGATATCTTTTCTCTTTATTTTATTATTACTAGTCAATTAATCACCAAATACTCACCTACTTTGACCAAAATTTTCATTTCTTGTCTCCTATTGCCGGCCAAAACATTGGTAAGGGCCTAATTGCACATTAAGGACCTCCAATTTAATATTCTATAGCTATTTGACACCTTTAGCTTGTAGAACAAAACTTTCGCACTTTATGCGATTTAGTCCTTTTTCAAAATTAAGCATGGAGTCACTAAAATTAATTCACCAAAATTTTCATGCACTCATATTATCATGTTATAACACAAAATAATATAAAAATAATTTTCTCTGACCTCGGTTTAGTGGTTTCAAAACCACTATTACGACTAGCCCCAAAATGGGGCTGTTACATTGGATATTTAGTTATTTTGGTTCTAGGAAATGACCATACTCCGTAAGTTAGGAGCACGACTCCTCGAATTCCCAAAAATAACGAACATTTCCTCGGTTTAATTATTTCTTATGTGTTTTCACCGAAAAATGGATAAATGCATGTAGCAATATTTTCAATGTACGATGATGGCGAAAAAATGATATTTACAAAATAACCACATAAATAATGAAATGAAATGACAATATTATAATGAATACAATAATAAGAAAAAATAACAATAGTGAAATATTCAATTAATAATACTATATGATAATAATGATAATAATAATGAAATAATATAAAAAAAGTATGATAATAGTCTAACTACATTCAATAAATATTGATATTTGAGCAAATTTTAACAAAAAATAATATTAATTACCAACAATAATCACTTAATAGTATTAATAGTAATAGTAATTAAAAACAAAGGACTAAAATAAAATAATCAGGAATTTTTTAGCAAAAATATAAATTATATAACTTAAAGGGTGAAAATATAAATAATGAAATTAACGTGTTGGAAATTAAATAATAGTAAATAAAGGGGCTGAATTTTAGAAAGGTAAAGGACTAAATTAAAATTTTAAAAAAAATTAAAATCTGAATTGCAAAAAACAAAGAAAAGCAAATAAAGGACTAAATTCTAATATGCAAAAATGAGTAGGAACCAAAAGGGGTATTATCCCACCCATATTACACATGTCCTTCCCTCAGAGGGTCAACAGTGGGTCAAGAGACTAAATTGCACAAGAATAAAATAAAAAGGGTAAAAATAAAACAACTAAAAATGAAATAGGACAAAATTAAAAAGAAGCAAAAAAGCGGAAGGACCAAAATGGAAATTATCCCCTCCATGAGAAAACACACAGATCCTAGGAGGATTCTGTTGGAACGCCGGAACCCCATGGCGCAGCAGAATAAAATTAGATCCGGCGATCCAAATCATGAATCCATGTGTGAGGAACGAATCAGGGTGAAATAAAGGTTTCGAAATTACCAAAACTTCGATCTGAGTAGACAGCGACGCCTTGGCAACAAGAGTTTTGATCTACTGTCGAATCAAGCCACAACCTTTTCCGATGTCGGCCTCTATGTGATCCACCCGGTTTGACTATGAACGGAAGAAATCTCCAAAACTATTTTGGAGGTTTATTTGCTTGACGGCTGCTAGACCTAACAAGCAATCACTTAGGGTTTTCTTGTTTTGCTTTGTCTCCTTTTAGTACCTTTTTATAATTGGTGCCTTTCTCATTGGGCCTTTTATAATAGGTATGCTCTTAATTGGGCCTTTTATAATTGGTATCTCTTGAATGTATTACAAGATTAAATAAATATAATAAAGTTTTTAACCGAAAATTATAATTACATTAATTATATCTGAAAATTATAATTACATTAATATAATAAGGATTTCGGTAAACTATATTTATTTAAATTTATATATGAATCAAATTCATATATTAATAAAATTATGTTATCATTATGTGTACAAAATCCTTGTACATATAATATGTTCAATATTTGATTGCCCAATTAAATTAATTCTTTAATTAATTTAATTCATGTGACAACCAAACACAATACCAACTATATTTTATTCCGTTCATTTCAACCGTAGGGTGTGACCCTGTAGGTTCTTGCAACGTTAGCAGTAATACTAGAATGATTCTATTGTCACAGGCAATGAGTAGCATCTAGCAATGCATCATTTCTACCTAAGTTACAAGAAGTCATGATTCGACATAACCTTTCGTGATTAACCTTTCATGCATTAATCCTTAAGTCCTTTATCTCTGGAACGGATACAAGTCATGGGATAGTCACACTTGCATAGTCCATCCCATGTTTCTTGATATCTTGAGTAGACTATGATATACAAATTAGTATGACATCTCATATCAACTTATTTGAGCATGGCCATGCATTTCTAGTCTCACTCAATCAAGTGGCCTAAGATATTACTCCTATTATGTAGGAGGGACTTATCCTTTATTGATCAACCACATCCCTCTACATAGATTGTGGTATATCTAACATCAGCCTTTATAGAACAACCTGTTACGGTGTACGTTTGACTGTATCAAAATATACAACTCACGATGCTGGGATAATAATGATCTCAAGTCTGAGGATCATGTACATATTAATCACTATGAGTAATGTTGTGACAATTACATAATAATCCAAGAAACATACTCATAGCGGGTCAATCCAATATGTTGTTCTCTAACACACATATTCATGCATTGATTTTGACACTCCATATCAATGACAACTCTTTATCATCAATCAACTACATGTTAGTCTTAATGCATTATTGTTGTCCTAGTCAACAATAATATTCGACTAAGGATCTTTTAAGAATAATCATATTATTCTCAGGACATTATTATAAAACAGTTTATTTATACACACAGAAAGAAAAACTGAAATAATAATGACAACGCTTTATATTAATAAACATGGTAAATTAAGTATGTTATTACAACCATCTCATGATTGATCTTTGGGCATACTCTTACAATCTCCCACTAGCACTAAGACCAATCACTCATATATCTAATACCAAGTGACTTAGTGTGACGATCATGCTTCTGCTGTGTCAGAGGCTTGGTCAGGGGATCAGCAATGTTATCATCTGAAGGTACTCTGCATATCTCTACATCCCCTCGATCGATAATCTCTCGAATAAGATGGTAGCGTCTAAGTATATGTTTGGATCGCTGGTGAGATCTGGGTTCCTTAGCTTGTGCAATAGCTCCATTGTTATCACATCAGAGCTCTATAGCATCTGATATGCTAGGCACAACCCCTAGTCCAGTAATGAACTTCTTGATCCAAACCGCTTCCTTTGCTGCCTCACTGGCTGCAATATACTCAGCCTCTGTTGTAGAATTGGCTACTATACTTTGCTTTGAACTCTTCCAGCTCACAGCACCACCATTAAGGCAAAACACAAAACCTGATTGCGATCATGAATCATCCTTGTCAGTTTGGAAGCTGGCATTAGTGTAACCTTTTACACTTAACTCTTCCTCACCTCCATATAATAGGAACGTATCCTTAGTTCTTCTTAAGTACTTAAGGATACTCTTGACTGTGGTCCAGTGACCTTCACCGGGATCTACTTGATACCTGCTAGTCATACTTAAGGCATACGAGACATCTGGACGGGTACATAACATAGCATACATGATAGATCCAATAGCGGAAGCATATGGAATTTTACTCATATGTTCTCTCTCTTGTGGAGTTGAAGGACACATCTCCTTCGAGAGTGAAATACCATGTCTCATAGGTAGGAATCCTCTTTTAGATTCTTCCATACTGAACCTTTTCAGTACTTTATCTATGTATGTACTTTGGCTTAGACTAAGTAGTCGTCTTGATCTATCTCTATAGATCTTGACTCCTAAGATATAAGTGGCTTCGCCCAAGTCCTTCATAGAAAAACAACTTCTTAACCAAGTCTTAATAGACTGCAAGGTAGGTATGTCATTTCCCATGATAAGTATGTCATCCACATATAGTACCAAGAATGTGATAGTGCTCTCACTAACTTTCTTGTAAACACATGGTTCATCTTCATTTTTGACAAAACCAAACTCTTTGATTGCATCGTTAAAACGAAAATTCCAACTTCGAGAAGCTTGCTTTAATCCATAAATGGATCTTTGCAGCTTACATATCTTTCTAGCATCCTTTGGATTCACAAAACCTTCAGGTTGTGTCATATACACATCCTCTTCAAGTTTCCCGTTAAGGAAAGCTGTTTTGACGTCCATCTGCCAGATTTCATAATCATGAAATGCAGCTATGGCGAGCAAGATCCTGATGGATTTAAACATAGCTACGGGAGAAAAGGTTTTATCATAGTCAACACCATGAATTTGGCGAAAACCTTTAGCGACTAATTGCCCTTTGTATGTTTGTACATTACCATCCATGTTAGTTTTCTTTTTGAAAACCCATTTGCACCCTATAGGTTTAACCCCTTCGGATGGATCAATCAAAGTCCATACTTGGTTTTCATACATGGAATCCATCTCAGATCTCATGGCCTCAAGCCATTTCTCAGAGTCTGGGCTCGTCACCGCTTCTTGATAAGTCCTAGGCTCATCTTGATCTATAAGAAGAACGTCACCATGCGTTGTAATGAGAAATCCATATCTCTCAGGTGCATAGCGTTCTCTTAAAGATCTGCGCGGTGGTTGTGTTTCTACAGCAGTTGTTTGTTCCTCAATTTCTTGTGGAATTTTTTTGTTGTTCAATCTCTGGTTCAGTGGTATCTTGTAATTCTCGAATTTCTTCAAGTTCAATCTTTCTCCCACTTCCTTTTCTAGAAGTAAATTCTTTCTCTAAGAAGACACCAGTCCGAGCAACAAACGTTTTGTTCTTAGTGGGATTAAAGAAATAATATCCTTTGTTTTCTTTTGGATACCCCACAAAAATACACCTTTCAGATCTGGGTTCAAGCTTTTAGTAGACGTCTGACGTTTAACATAAGCTTCACAGCCCCAAATTTTCATAAAAGACATACTAGGACGTTTCCCAGTCCACATCTCATATGGCGTCTTTTGAACCGATTTAGATGGAACACGATTTAGTGTGAAAGCAGCTGTCTCAAGTGTATGTCCCCAAAAGGAAGTCGGTAGATCATCATGATTCATCATGGATCGAACCATGTCTAACAAAGTTTGATTTCTTCTCTCAGATACTCCATTCCATTGAGGAGTACCAGGAGGAGTAAGTTGTGAGACAATCCCACATTCTTTCAAAAGATCATCAAACTCTAGGCTCAAGTACTCTCCACCTCGATCAGATCGAAGTGACTTGATAGTTTTGCCTAGTTGATTTTGTACTTCATTTTTGAATTCCTTGAACTTTTCAAGGGACTCAGACTTATGGCGCATGAGATAAAATACCCATATCTACTGAAATCATCAGTGAAAGTAACGAAGTAGTGAAATCCACCTCTGGCCTGTGTATTTATTGGTCCACATACATCAGAATGTATTAGGTCCAATAAATCAGTAGCTCGTTCACTTTTACCAGTAAAAGGAGATTTAGTCATTTTTCCCAATAAGCAAGATTCACACACTTCAAATAGTTCAAAAACAAATGAATTCAAGAGACCATCTTTATGGAGTTTGGATATGCGTTTCTCACTTATGTGACCCAAACGACAATGCTAAAGATAAGTTTGATTTGAGTCATTTATTTTAGATCTTTTAGTATTTATGTTGTAAATGGGATTCGTTTGATCTAAAATATAGAGGCCATTAATTAATTGTGCCGAACCATAGAAAACATTATTGAGATAAAATGAACAACAATTATTCTTAATAATTATCTCAAAACCAATTTTGTCTAAACAAGAAATTGAAATAATGTTTTTAGTCAAACTGGGCACAAAATAACAATCCTCTAAACATAAATCAAGTCCACTAGGCAAAGATAAAGTATATGTTCCCACAGCTAATGCAGCAAGTTTTGCTCCATTTCCAACTCGTAGGTCCACATCTCCTCTAGCCAAAGTCCTACTCCTTTGTAGTCCCTGTACAGAAGTAAAAATATGAGAACCACAACCAGTATCTAATACCCAAGAAGTAGTAGTTGATAAATTAATATCAATAATATAAATACCTGAAGCAGACATTCCACTTGCTTTAGCCTTCTTGACTTCTTCAAGATAGACAGGGCAGTTCCGTTTCCAATGTCCAGTCACACCACAATGAAAATAGTTTCCTTCCTTAGACACCCCACCTTTAAGTTTCAGTGCAGCCTTTCCTTTTCCAAATTTGGGCTTACCTTTGCCCTTAGGCTTTGTTTGAACTTTGGCCTTTCCCTTGCCCTTGTTATTACGGACCATCAGTATGGGCTTGGGTCTAACCTTTTTCAAGTTGCCTTCAGCAGTTCGTAACATACTGGGCAATTGTGCTAGAGTTTTGTCAATTTCATTCATATTGAAATTGAGGACAAATTGGTTGTAGCTATCCGGCAACGATTGTAAAATAACATCAGTGGCCAACTCTTAGCTCAATGGAAACCCAAGCTTAGATAGGCTTTCAATATAGCCAATCATCTTAAGGACATGAGGTCCTACTGGGCTTCCTTCAGCCAACTTACATTGGAATAGGGCCTTAGAGATATCAAATCTCTCTTGCCGTGCTTGCCCCTGATAAAGTTCTTTCAGGTGCTCGATGATATCATAAGCAACCATGTCCTCATGTTGCTTCTGAAGTTCAGGATTCGTAGTGGCAAGCATAAGACATCCAACATCTATCATGTCATCGAGATACTTTTTGTAAGCATCTCTATCAGTCTTCGAGGCATTAGCAGGTGGTTCATTAGGAAGTGGTTGTTCAATGACATATAATTTCCGTTCTTGTTTAAGGACAATCCTCAAGTTACGGAACCAATCAAGAAAATTCAAACCATTCAATTTGTCCTTCTCAAGGACCGATCGCAATGAGAGTGTGCTAGTGTTTGCAGCCTTAATATATCTACAACAATTAAATATGCATGTGAGTAAATTTACCAATTTTATATCAATCATTAAAAAGACTTTATTAAATGATGTTCCCACTATTTTATTTCAAAATTAATAACCCTCACTTATTAATTTCGGAAAAACTTTCTCAAAAGTATTTCTAGTGGGTTAAGGATCCATATTTCACCACCTCTTAAGTCAGCTTTGGCTTTACTCTTAAGATTATGGTTATTTAGGTAAGCAACATTTGCTAATTACATCATATGTAACTCCTAATATTTGGTGAACAACTCTTGTTCTAATCATTTTATGATTTATCCAATTTACTTGCCTCTAGGTTTCTAATCCTATTAGAGTAACCTAGTTAAGTCATTAACCAATTTTTAACCAGCGAATATCACTTGTTTATTCTTCGCATTTAACCAAGATAAATACTAGTACTTCAGTTTGGTAGAACCTACATAGTATCGATCGAGGCCTTAACGAGGGCAAAATTGGAAGGCTATGTTGACTTAACATTTTAATAGAGGGATTTTATTAAGGTTGTTGTATCTCACCAATTATAATCTATTAATCGATCTCATCAATTAATGGGGTTTATTTTCATCAAGTTTTAATATATATAATTGGCATGCTTTATACATCCATAGCATCTCATACATGAATAAATAAAGCAATAAATAAATGCAATAGTTATAGCCCATAAACTAAAGTGGTACAACCCAAGCCAATGGGAAAACCAAAAAGAAACCTAAAGGTGTAAGCCATTTCACAAGCTATCATTCACAATCATTGTCCCACTTTCCTTCTCGTTTGGCCCACAGCAACTCTTGTAAATTACAATATGCAGAAACTCGTTTTACATACGAGAGAATAAGATGAGAAGAGAAATACAAGAGAATAGTAGTAAGGCACGACACGCAGACCGTATTTAAAAAAAAAAACAACCTTTTATCGAATGGGTCATTGGGCTATAACTATGCATTTCAAACACCGTGCATGTCATAAATAGCATACATAATTCAATGTTTTTTTTAAGGTGAATTATAAAATATCCTTTCAACCTTTTGTGGCCCATCAAGTTTATAAATTTCTTTTATTAACAAAACTTTTTGCGGGGTCTGAGGAGGTCGGAGGAAGCGGGCCGAATGAAACCTCACGATTTGATAACTTTTATCAACAGAATCGTTTTTTTATATATTAGGATTTTAATCCTTGAGGTTTCATATCGGAACAACCCTTGTTCCACTAGCCAGTTAACACTTACTGGAAACTATAAATACCACCGTCGCATTATTATAGATTTGTTAATAGTTAACAGTAATAGCATAAAATCGAATAGGCCACAACACCATGATTAACATTTAATCAATTACCGATAGGAACAGTTATCAGGTTATGCTTAAACGATTTAAACAATCGAAAATACAATAAGATCAAAACATGCATCTCATACAATTGCATCACCCAAGTATTTAAACCCGAGTTCTTATCACACAAGTGGCTCTGATACCACTGTTGGAACGCCGGAACCCCATGGCGCAGCAGAATAAAATTAGATCCGGCGATCCAAATCATGAATCCATGTGTGAGGAACGAATCGGGGTGAAATAAAGGTTTCGAAATTACCAAAACTTTGATCTGAGTGGACAGCGACGCCTTGGCAACAAGAGTTTTGATCTACTGTCGAATCAAGCCACAACCTTTTCCGATGTCGACCTCTACGTGATCCACCCGGTTTGACTATGAACGGAAGAAATCTCCAAAACTATTTTGGAGGTTTATTTGCTTGACGTCTGCTAGACCTAACAAGCAATCACTTAGGGTTTTCTTGTTTTGCTTTGTCTCCTTTTAGTACCTTTTTATAATTGGTGCCTTTCTCATTGGGCCTTTTATAATAGGTATCCTCTTAATTGGGCCTTTTATAATTGGTATCTCTTGAATGTATTACAAGATTAAATAAATATAATAAAGTTTTTAACCGAAAATTATAATTACATTAATTATATCTGAAAATTATAATTACATTAATTATAATAAGGATTTCGGTAAACTATATTTATTTAAATTTATATATGAATCAAATTCATATATTAATAAAATTATGTTATCATTATGTGTACAACATCCTTGTACATATAATATGTTCAATATTTGATTGCCCAATTAAATTAATTCTTTAATTAATTTAATTCATGTGACAACCAAACACAATACCAACTATATTTATTCCGTTCATTTCAACCATAGGGTGTGACCCTGTATGTTCTTGCAACGTTAGCAGTAATACTAGAACGATTCTATTGTCACAGACAATGAGTGGCATCTAGCAATGCATCATTGCTACCTAAGTTACAAGAAGTCATGATTCGACATAACCTTTC
This sequence comes from Gossypium australe, assembly GCA_005393395.2. NCBI lineage: Eukaryota > Viridiplantae > Streptophyta > Magnoliopsida > Malvales > Malvaceae > Gossypium > Gossypium australe. The sequence goes on from CM016615.1 coordinate 69,587,884, forward strand.
GTGATTAACCTTTCATGAATTAATCCTTAAGTCCTTTATCTCTGGAACGGATACAAGTCATGGGATAGTCACACTTGCATAGTCCATCCCATGTTTCTTGATATCTTGAGTAGACTATGATATACAAATTAGTATGACATCTCATATCAACTTATTTGAGCATGGCCATGCATTTCTAGTCTCACTCAATCAAGTGGCCTAAGATATTACTCCTATTATGTAGGAGGGACTTATCCTTTATTGATCAACCATATCCCTCTACATAGATTGTGGTATATCTAACATCAGCCTTTATAGAACAACCTGTTACGGTGTACGTTTGACTGTATCAAAATATACAACTCACAATGCTGGGATAATAATGATCTCAAGTCTGAGGATCATGTACATATTAATCACTATGAGTAATGTTGTGACAATTACATAATAATCCAAGAAACATACTCATAGCGGGTCAATCCAATATGTTGTTCTCTAACACACATATTCATGCATTGATTTTGACACTCCATATCAATGACAACTCTTTATCATCAATCAACTACATGTTAGTCTTAATGGATTATTGTTGTCCTAGTCAACAATAATACTTGACTAAGGATCTTTTAAGAATAATCATATTATTCCCAGGACATTATTATAAAACAGTTTATTTATACACACAGAAAGAAAAACTGAAATAATAATGACAACGCTTTATATTAATAAACATGGTAAATTAAGTATGTTATTACAACCATCTCATGATTGATCTTTGGGCATACTCTTACAGATTCGAGTCGAGCATTCAGGTCATAATTTAAAACGACACCATTTTGGGGCTTCTGAAGCTAGGCCCAAACGACGTCGTACCAAGGCCCTATATAAGTAAAAAAATTTTGAAAAATTTCATTTCTCCCCTGAGTTAGAATTTTTCTTTCCTTCTCTCATTTTCTCTCAAAACAGCCTTTAGGTAGGTAATGAGGTCCGACGAGTTTCCACGGCTGCAATCGGTCGTCGGCGATGGGTCTACCATCCCAGGTGGCCAAGATTCATGAAGCAACGTCCTTTTTGACCCCCAAAACCCAAATCTGGGGTCGATATTTCTTGAAACTCGGTAAAAAATAAAAAAATTCTGAGAAGCCTTTCGGTTTCTCTGTATGTTTTTATGGGTGCCCTTACACCTTAGCGGCCTCAAATGAACCAGGGACAATTCAGAGGTCTTTCACACTAGGAGGGAGTCGTCTTTCATCGGAGATGGTGTCCTCATCCACTCACGATAGTGGAATACGAAGCGGTGTTTAAGTAAGAAAATCTTATCTTGTATTTATTTATTTTTCAAGAAAAACAAGTAATTGATAAAATGAACTACCTTTAAAACTTGTCACTTTTTTTGTATTTGATTTCTTGTGTAAAATATTACATAGGGTTTTCGTTTGGCTTTTATAGCCGAATAAAAATATAAATATATTGCTTTTTTCTTTTTTTTCTGTTTGCTTGTTCGTTGTTTCTGTTTCACTGTCTTATGATATTTTGTCTTTTTTCTCTTTTGCAGGTGGTGGTGACAGAGGGCGAAGTCAACGGCGGTGGTGGCAGGGGAGGTGTCAGATGGCATGCCTGCCAACGTGACAAGGTTGCAACGCGAGGGGGACCTAGGGTTTCTTCTTTTTTGTTTAGGTTATGGGCTATTGGGCTGGTGTATTTAGGCTTTAGGGTTTATTTATTTGTTTGTTTGTTGTTTGGGCCAATCTATTTTTTTGTAAGTAGACTTCAATATATTTATTTATTTATTTTTTTGGTTCAATTTTGGGTCGGATGAATTTAAGCCACTACAGCTGCCCCTTTTTGCTCATTGCTGTGTAATGGGAAGGGAGCAAAGACCTTTAAAGAGGACTAATTCTGTCCAGTCGCACTGAATTTTGACTTCTTTGGTGCTTTTCTTTTTCAAGTAGCCCACTTTTCAGTCTATTGGTTGCTCTACTTTACTGTATTCGCTTTGCTGCAACTTTAGGAAGGCATGATTTAGTATCATGGCTTCATCTCGCTCTATTGCAACTTCAAGGAGATAAGATTTTTTGTTGTAGTTTCATTCCAAACTACTGCAACTTCAAGTGTATATGAATTATAGCTTCAACCGGATCCACTACAACTTCAGGGATATAAGATTTGTAGCTTCATCTTGCTCCACTACAACTTCAGAGAGATAAGATGCACTATGGCATATTCAATCTGACCCATTGTAACTTCAGGGGTATATGATTTGTAGTTGTAGCTTCATTTCAACCCACTGCAACTTCAAGGGTATAGGAATTGTAGCTTCAATCCGATCCACTGCAACTTCAGGGATATAGGATAAGTAGCTTCATCTTGTTCCACTATAACTTTAGGGAGATAAGATTCACTATGTTAGATTCGACTCGACCCACTGCAACTTTAGGGGTATAGGAATTGTAGTTGTAACTTCATTCCAACCCACTATAACTTCAGGGGTACAGGAATTGTAGCTTTAATCTGATCCACTGCAACCTTAGGGATATAGGATTTGTAGCTTCATCCTACTCCATTTCAACTTCAGGGAGATAAGATTTGCTATGGTAACTTCAATACGACCCACTGCAACTTCAAGGGTATAGAATTTGTACTGTTTCATTAGTTTTTTACACCACTTTTCTAGGGAACAAGACCTGTAGAATCTATATGCTTATTTTTTGCCAAGAAATTAGGATGTTATGATTACAATGAATCAAATGCTCCTAACTAGATGTATATGAGTTATGAATGTGACATCATTTTTTAGAATGGTTTTTATCTTTTAACGTTTGGGATGTGGCTCGTGGTTCGTCTAGGTTTTACCATGCCTTCTACTCGGGTTTGGTATCTTTGATAGGGAACCTGAAAATTTGGTTACTTCCAAGTAGTGGTCCTGTTTCAAGTCCCTGTACTATTTAGAAAGTTTTTAGAGCGATATTGAGAAATCCTTTAACTTGAATATTGTTAGTCCATTAATCATTATTTCAATGCAAAAATGCTTGAAAAAGGTCGTAACAATGGACAAGACTGAAATTTATTAGGAGCAAAGCTTTAAATGAAAAAATTAATCAAAATAGCAAACATTACTAAAACACAACGGGTAAAAATGAGACTGGGTGCCCCAGATATCGCAGCATGAGCTTCTCCGCACAAACTTTTTAAGGACCATTTTGAGCTTGATATGTGTCTAGGAGGTCTAGATTACTTCACTGATGCTACAACATGCAAAGTGGGACAAGACTACCACATGCCCAATCTACGATCAAAATTTGAGCCGCCCTTTTCTGGGTTTTCAACTCAAAACCCCTTTGATCTCAAGACGCCCTTTGCAAGTTTTTGCCTTGGCCTCTCCCACTTTTTTGAGGTGAATCATTTCTTGACTAAATTCGAATTCATAGGATTGGGTCGGTTTTTACCATCCATCTCGGTAAAAATCAACGCTCCTCCAGAAAAGGCTTTCTTTACTACATAAGGTCCTTTACAATTTGGCATCCATTTTTCCTCTGAAGTCCTTTTGTATGGGAAGGATCTTTTTCAATACTAGGTCCCTCTCATGGAATTCTCTAGGGTGAATCTTTTTGTTATAAGCTCGCATCATTCGTTTTTGGTACATCTGACCGTGACAGATAGCTTTTAGCCTCTTCTCTTTGATCAAATTCAACTAATCATATTGAGATTGAATCCATTCCACTTCATCTAACTTTAACTCTGATAAAACTTGGATAGAAGGAATCTCAACTTCAATGGGTAAAATCACCTTCATTCCATAAACTAATGAGAAAGGTGTTGTCCCGGTGGAGGTTCTGATAGACGTTCGATAAGCATAGAGGGCAAATGGTAATTTCTCATGCCAATCTTTATAAGTCTCTGTCATTTTCTCCATGATCTTCTTAATATTCTTATTGGCTACCTCAACTGATCCATTCATTTTTGGGTGATACAGTGACGAGTTGTGATGTTTAATCTTGAATTGGCTGTAGACCTCCAATATCGTGCTGTTGTTCAAATTCAATCATTGTCAGATATGATCCTTTTTGGCATTCCATATCGACATATGATCTCTTTCCTCAAGAATTTGCTAACTGTTGATTTCATGACATTGGCATAAGAAGTGGCCTTTACCCACTTGGTGAAGTAATCAATGACCACAAAGATGAATCGATGCCCATTGGAAGCTTTTGGTGAGATCGGCCCAATGACATTCATGCCCCACATAGAGAAAGGCCATGGAAAAGTCATAACATGAATAGGTGAAGGAGGCACATGAATTTTGTCTCCATAAATTTGGTATTTATGACATCTCTTGGCATAATTAATACAATCCTCTTCCATGGTGGACCAATAATATTCGAATCTCATGATTTGTCTAGCCATTGGAAAACCATTAGCATGTGTCCCACAAACACTCTCATGGACCTCTTCTAGGATTTTCCTGGCCTCAACAACATCTACACATCTTAGTAACACTTGATCCTTTCTTCTTTTATATAGAACCTCCCCATCTAGGACATACTTGTTGGCCAACCTTCTTAGCGTCCTTTTATCATTCTCGGTTGCCTGCTCAGGGTATTCACGGTTCTTTACATATTGCAATATGTCATGGTATCAAGGGTGTTTATCCCTTTCTTCTTCCTCGATGTTGTAACAATGGGCCGAGGCCTCATAAATGCTCATTTGGATATGTTTTACATCCTCTTGTTTATTCACTTTGACCATGGAAGCTAAGGTAGCCAAGGCATCGGCCATCTGATTTTCATTTAGCAGGAGATAGCAGAAGCTGATGTCATCAATCTCCTTAATTAACTTAAGAACTAGCTTTCAATAATCAATAAACTTGGGATTTCTCGTCTTCCATTCACCTTTGAGTTGATAAATTACTAGTGCATAGTCCCCATACACCTTCAGTACCTTGATACTGCATTCTATAGCTGCATGGATACCATTATGCATGCCTCGTATTCTGCCATGTTATTTGTGCAATCAAAATCAAGTTTACTAGTGAAAGGATAATGATCTCCGTTTGGGGACACTAGGATTGCCCCAATTCTGTTAACTATGGCGTTTGAGGCTCCGTTAAAAATTATTTTCCAGGGATATTCTCCTGGAGCACCTTCTTAAGTGGTTGCAACATACATCAGATCCTTGTTTGGAAAATCTAAATTTAAAAGGCTCGTAATCCTCTAGAGCTCTGCTAGCTAGGAAATCCACTATTGCACTCCCATTTACTACCTTCTAGTTTACATAGGTTATATCAATTTAGGAGAGCAAAATTTGCAACTGGACCATTCTTCCATTCAATGCAGTTGACTCCATTATGTACTTTAGAGGGTCTATTTTCGAGATGTGCCAAGTCGTATGGTACAACATGTATTGTCTTAGCCTCCAGGTTGTCCAGATTAAGGCACAACACAACTTCTCAATTGGTGAATATCTTGTCTCATATTTAGTGAACTTCTTACTGAGGTAATATGTTGCTCTTTCTTTCCTTCCTAACTCATCATGTTGGCCAAGTATGCATCCCATAGAATTTCCAAATACTGCCAAGTACAATATCAGTGGCTTATCTAGGCTAGGTGGCATCAACATTGGGGCATTGGACAAGTAATGTTTAACCCTGTCGAAGGTCTTGTGGCACTCCTCATCCCATACACTTGGATCATGTTTCCTAAAGAGACGGAATATAGGGTCACATTTCTCGGTTAGTTGTGAAATGAACCGGGCAATGTAATTTAATCTGTAACACCCCCAACCTGTAACCGCCGCCAGAATAGGGTTACAAAGCATTACCAGAGTTTATAGAACAAATACAGATCATTCATATAATTTACTATTCCTATCTAAAAATAATCATACTGTCCCTTGAATGGACCCTCGAGGCCCAATTTGAACGTTAAAATCAAGTCGAGACTAAATCGGGATCTCAGAGATTTTTTCGTGAAATATAAAATTTATTCTTTAATGCAGGGGTCACACGCCCGTGTGAGTAGGCCGTGTCACACACCCGTGTGAGTAGGCCGTGTCACACACCCGTGTGAGTAGGCCGTGTCACACGCCCGTGTGAGTAGGCCGTGTGGCTTACACGGCCAAGTGACATGCCCATGTCTCAGGTAGTGTGGGCATTCGATGTGAGGTACATGGCCGTGTCCTTTCCTGTGTAACTTTCTAACTTGTGCCACACGGCCTGCCACACACCCGTGTGCTTGGCCATGTGGTCAATTTAATTTTCAAAAATTAGGTGTAGGTTTCATACGGTCAAGACACACGCCCGTGTCTCTGCCCATGTGCCCAATACTAAGCTTTCTGTTTCTCAATTTTAGCATCCAGGGGACACATAGCCAAACCACACACCCATGTGTCAGGCTGTGTGTTACACACGGTCAAGACATACGCCCATGTGGACAAAATAAGGCCATTTCTTAGCCTTATTTCTCACCCAAAGTTGCCAATAACCTACATCAATACTTGTACATATATATATATATATATATATATCAACCAATTTCAAGCATGAAACTAAGCAAACATCATTAATATGTATAGATTAACATTTCATATAGTTATATAGTCAAACTTACCTTTTTGCAAGAATATATATATATATATATATTACCTTAATTCAATCTAACCATACCTTATACATGTATGTATTAAACATGATATAACTTTATATTATCATACCAAAATATACCATTACTAGCCATTCCAATGGTTAGATTACAAACTTATATTTACATATCATCATTGGTAAAATTAGCTTATACATGCCATTATGTCAAAGTAAGTTTTCTTTTTATACCAAAACAAGATGGAGGATAGTGTGATGATACTCTGACCGATCTCCAACCTTTACTAGCTTCCGATCGCTATAAAATAGAGAAAATAAAACCTAGTAAGCTTTTAATGCTTAGTAAGTTCGTATAACAGGAATTTAACTTACCATATATTTACATTTAAGATAAGAATACAATAATGCATTGAAGCAATTTGGCTTATAGCCTAAAACACAACTTCACCAATCATGTTAGTCAAGTAATTCACATAATACCAAGAACATGGATGAGCTCATCATTTAATGTCTTTCATATACATATGCTTTCCATAACATTATTCCATTACATGTACACTTTAATGACAAATCATTTCAAGTTCAGTTTAGCCATGTCAAAACTTTACCCGTTGAATTTATTTGAAATATCAATGGATATGTTCATATAGTACACTTTAGTGTAACTACTGTAATTCGTCAATTCATTTCTAGGGGTACCCAATTAGGGCACATAATCGGGAAGCACACTCTCTAGCCTTGTGACGGGAAGCTCACATAGATCCATTTCGGGCAGCTCATAAGAGCTTATCGGGAAGCTTATCCGGAGTATATAACAGAAAGCTCATAAGAGCCATAATTGAGAAGTTCACAAAGAACCTTATCAGAAAGTTCAAAAAGAACCATATCAGGAAGCTCTAGATAGCCAATATTGGGAAGAACGAGCATTATCGAGAAGCTCATAAAGAGTCAATTTAACGGGAAGCTCACGAAGAGCCTTTAATCGGGATGCTCATAAGAGCTAAGGTGTGTCCACAAAAAATGTAGGATCACAATCTATCAGGACTCTCCGAAGAGCTATAACAGGAAGCTCGCTGAACCATATAACGGGAAACTCGAGAGGGCTAATAATGGGATGCTCTTTCAACTATGATGTGTCCGTAACATATGCTAGACTACAACCAATACGGGAAATCCTGTAACCATCAACTTTCATTTATTCAAACGAAATTTGACATTTATCAGGCACTATTGGATATTCAATCAATTTCACATACACGACAATCATATAATTCACATATACAACATTTAATTCAAACATATAAATGTACACAATTTATTTACACGAACTTACCTCGATACTTGTTCATATATGAAATCTACTAATCTGAAACTTTTTGTTTTCCTCGATCCAACTCAGTATTAGGTCTTTCAGGATCTATATAAATGAATTTAACATCAATTTAATCCATTTCATACTAAATTTAGTTCAATTCACATCGTAGGAAAAATTACTATTTTGCCCCTATACTTTTCACAAATGACGATTTCGTCCTTAGGCTCAAAAAATGAAATTCATGCAATTTAATCCTTATTCCAAGCCTAACCGGAATTCTCTTATAACTTTTACAGCATATTTATTTCCGATAAACCGTAATATGAACATATTTTAATCCCACATTTAGCATACTTTTGGATGATTTAAGCCTTGAATTGTGGAATTTGGTGCTCTTAATCCTTTAATTTCATGTTTTATACTCAGGAGAGCACTGGAGGATGAAAAAAAACGAGAAAAGGGCCTAAAACAGAGTAAATGGGCCAAATCACGAAATCAACACGGCCTGGGCCCAAGACCACACGGCCGTGCCTCCTTAACAGACCCGAACACGACCTAGCCACGATTCACACGGGCGTGTGCCACGGGTGTGTCCCTACCGTGACGAAGAGGAATTTCACTTGGATTAGGGCACTTAGAGGCAAAGAAAGCCATTCCAAAAGCCTATATAAACACCCTAGAGGCCAATCTTCAGGGGGCGTCCAGTTAGGCCGAAGAGCCAAGCCAGAGAGGCCAGAATTGTGGGATTTACTCGAAGAAAGCCAGTTGATTCATCTCAAGAAGCTGAAGTTATACTCAAGACGGAAGATCTTCCCTTCAATTTCCTTCAGGGGGTTTTAGGGTTTTTCTTATGTTTTCGTTTATATTTTCTTCTGAGATGTATTCTTTTATTATTATGAACTAAACCCTTAAATACCTGATGGGGATGAAACCTAATACGGATCTTGTTATTGTTTTCTGAACTATATGATAAATACTTGATTTGTACTTAACTATGTGTTATTAATTCTTGTTTTAATATTTCATGATATTGATTCAAGTATTGATGTGCTTAGGCAGAGGAGGAATAGACCCTGTCTAAGAGTAGATCTAGCATAGTTAAGTGGAGTTGATTGCAACCCTAGACATAGGATGACGAAAATCTGCCAGATTAGGGTCAAACCTAATATGGGAGTCCATAGATCGAGTTAATGTAATTCTGGGGGTTTTAATTACAAAGAGATTTCAATTAATCAACCTAGGGTTAGACGTTAATAGCCTCGAGAGAGGTATTAATATACATTAGGGAATTCTACGGATCAAGTCAAGTGAATAAATCGTCTGGTTCAGGGTTAAATAACAAGTGAAGTCTAGGTGGATTATTCTTTGGGTATTGTCTTAATCAATTGGTTTTTCCCACAAGTATTTCCCCAATTCATTCTCTTTGTCCTTGCATCTTTAGCTTAGTTGCTAGTTAATTTTATATTAGATAGCAATTCACTTTTATTTTAGGCTAAATAATAAAAAGAAAGTTAGTATTAGTACTTTTGGTTCCTTTGGGTTCGACAATTCGGTCTTGCCATTAAGATATACTACTGTTCGATTGGTGCACTTGCCTCGATCATTGCCATAGTTAGTTTCTAGGCTTGATCATTCTTTATATAAATTTCTAAGACTCTGACACACAATCAAGTTTTTGGCACCGTTTTCGGGGAACTAAAATATTAAAAAAGCTCAAAGTTTATTACTTTAGCCATTTTTATTTTGCTTTTCACTTTATTGATTTTCCTTCTTTTATTTGTTCTTGATAGGTACCTCTAGTTTATGACTAGGAGGAACCCGACGAGACCCCTAATTTATGACAGTGATATTGAAGGTACTGTTCACAGAAATCGTAGAGAAATAAGGCGAAGCTTAAATTGCATAGAAGAAGAGCAAGAAATCAAAATTAATACCACTGAAGAGATGGCTGAGAGTAATCCGCTACCTCCAGAGGCAGTTGAACATCATGCTCCTCGAACTATGGTTTGCAGGAACCGAGTCAAGTATTGTTAGACCTGCTATTTCTGCAAATAATTTTGAACTGAAACCTAACACTATTTAGATGATACAACAATTTGTTCAGTTTGATGGTTTGTAGGATGATGATCCAACCAATCACTTGGCGAATTTCCTAGAATTTTGCGATACCTTCAAAATAAATGGCTTTTTTGATGATGCCATCCATTTTCGGTTATTTCCCTTTTCTTTGAGGAATAAAGTCAAACAGTGGTTGAATTCTCTTCCACGAGGATCAATTACTACATGGGAAAAAATGACCGAAAAATTTTTATTAAAATATTTTCCGCCGGCTAAAACGGCCAAGTTAAGGAATGATATCTCTTTTTTTGTGCAGATGGATTTAGAAACACTTTATGATGCATGGGAGAGATACAAAGATCTATTGAGAAGGTGTCCACACCATGGATTACCCTTGTGGCTACAGGTCCAAACCTTTTACAATGGTATGAACCCCTCAACAAGACAATTGATTGATTCAGCTGCCGAAGGAACATTGAACAACAAAACACCTGAGGCTGCTTACGAATTCATTGAAGAGATGTCACTGAATAACTATCAGTGGCAAGTCACAAGGACCAAGCCAACAAAAGCAGCCAGTGTTTTCAACCTCGACGCAGTAACCATGCTATCAAACCAGGTAGAACTGATAAATAAAAGGATTGATGGTGTATGTGATTCTTTGCAGGTACATCCAGTCATGCAGTGCGACGAATAAAGGAGGGATGAACAACACAGAATATCCACCTTACAACCCGAGCGCTAAGAACGAGCAAGTTCACTATATGGGTAACAATTTTAAATCTCAAAATAACCCTTATAGTAATACTTATAATCCAGGTTGGAGGAACCACCCCAATTTTTCATGGGGCGGTCAAGGAAACCAGAGACAACAACCCCCTCCAAACTTCCAACAACAGTCCTACCCACAGGAAAAGAAGTCGAACCTTGAGGAGATGCTGACTAAATTTATCGCGGTGACACAAACTCGTCTTCAAAACATCGAGACAACACTTACGAATCAACTAGTATCGATTCAAGGTATCGAGAACCAATTAGGGAAACTTGCCAATATCATCTCAGAACGACCACAAGGCAGCTTACCAAGCAACACTGAGACTAAACCAAAGGAGCAACTTCAAGCCATAACAGCTCAGGATAGTGTAGGGTTAGATGAGCCCAAATTAAGCCACGAGAATTTGGTAAAGAAAGGTAAGGACGAGGTAAGTCACAAGAAGCCAAAACTTGTAATTAAAGAGTACCAACCTCGTATACCTTATCCTAATGCGATGAAGAAGGACAACACAGATGAACAATTTGGTAAATTCCTTAAACTTTTAAAGAAATTACATATTAACTTACCGTTTCTTGAAGCTCTTTCGCAGATGCCAGATTCAAGGAAATTTTTAAAAGATCTTTTGACAAACAAGCGAAAGTTAGACGAGGAATCGCATGTGGAATTAAACGCAGTGTGCTCAGCAATGTTGCAAAATAAACTACCACGAAAATTAAAAGATCCAGGGAGTTTTACAATCCCATGCTTAATTGGTAGTTTATCTGTGGATAATGCTTTAGCTGATTTAGGGGAAAGCATAAACTTTATGCCTTATCAAATGTTTAAACAACTAGGTCTAGGCAAACCCACACAAACTAGGATGAGTATTCAATTAGCTGATAAAACTATTAGAATTCCTAGGGGTATAATTGAAGATGTTCTTCTAAAAATTGATAAATTCATATTCCTAGTAGACTTCATCATTTTAGACATGGATGAGGACTATAGTATCCCCTTAATTTTAGGAAGACCCTTTTTAGCAACTGCCATGACTAAAATTGATGTCAGTGTAGGTGAACTCATACTTTGTGTAGGTGACGAATCAATTAGTCTCCAGGCTCTTGAATCAGCTAGGACATCGAGTAGTCAAGGTGAGAACATAAATTCTATTAATAACCATTCGGTTAAACCTTCTTTTCAGGAAGCACTACGGAACTACACAACTACGCCTATAACATCCTGGATTATGGCTTATGCATTATTGCTTAATTATATGAAATAGCATGCCTATGTGTGTTATGAATGTGCATTATGAATTTTGTGAACCTTAGTGTGTAGTCAAATGCCTTAGAAATTATTCGATTTTTAATTTTAAAAGAGGAAGCTAGGCAGAGTAGGCCTTAAGAGAAATTGTAGGGGAAATATGACATGGAAATGGGCTTGGTAAAGTGGCTGCAAGGCGCCACTTAAGGCCTAGTAAGTGACGCCATTATCTGTGAGGAAGGGCTTGTGTTCGAGCCACAAGGGGAGCAATAAGGGAATTTTTATTTTGCTGCAAGGAGCAAAGGAGATGGACGGCATTAAGGCACGAAAGGGATGAGTTTAAGGTTGGATTAAATACTTTTAATAATTTCGGCTAAGGTAGTAGATAATTGGTGTTTTATTTTGGATTATATGAATAAATAAAGAAGAGATAAATGTGGGATTAATTCTATTAATCTTAAGTGGGTAAAGAGGAGAGAAAATAGGGGATTGGATAGGGGGAAGGAGAGTTGGCCGATTGAGGGGCTCTTTAGGTGGTATTTTCGGCCAAGGAAGGAGAGTAAGGCCATTATTCTTTTCTTTTGTGCACTCTGGCGAATTCTCTGAGCAAATCCTCTCTTTTCTTTTGTCAAGCCAAAAACACAAGTAGCCTAGCCGATTTCTTCCACTTTTCCTTCTTCAAGTTTATCACCATTGCTGAATTCTGCAACGTTTTCTCCCCTCCTTCTCACGTTTTCTCTCTAACACCAAAAGCTGAGTCTCTTATTGTGTGGCCATAGCCGATTGCTCCTCTACCCCTTTTGGTGTCGACTTGATCATCTAAGCAAGAGTCGAATCTCTGCTTCAGGCTAGGATTTTCGACTGAGTTGGTAAGGATCTATTGTCGCCGTTTTATTTCTTTTAGCCGAAAGTTAAAGACTAATCCCTTTATGTCTTTGGCCGAAACTTTGAGGAAGGTTTTCGGGATTTCTATAGTAGTCGACTATAAGGAGGATTATTCTGGGATTTGAAATCACAAGGTAAGGAGGTGTTTATATTCGGCCATATTGGTTATCATATTAGCCGAATCTGATTATGGTTATGTAGGGGCAGTCGACAGTGGTATACAAGTATTTCGGGATTTAAGATTCACAAGGTAAGTGAATCTGACATTCGGCCAAGGCCCTATTTTGGTATTTAGATCTGTTTCTTATTCGTTTAAAAGCCAAAACTAATTAGTTAAGTGATTTAGTGCCTAGCCTATTGCAAGGGAGGAACTCTACGAAGTTTCGGGATTTGATTTGTAGTCAAATCGACAGCAAGGTAAGGATTTAAGTGTGTTAATCCTTCGGGATTTGGTTGTTTGGCCGAATAGGCTTTTTCCTAAAATGCTAAGTGTTGGCCGAATATAGGAACTAAAGGATCTAAAGCTTAGATCAGGATTTTCGGGATTTTAGTAAAGCGTTAATACCAGGTGTGTACCCCACACTAAATCTTGATAGATTTGCGGCTTTAATTTACTATATGTGTTAATATGAAAGTGTAAGAATATGGCTAAGGTACCATGTAATGGTACGAAGTACTCAGGTACGTTTACCTACTCCTGCTATGAGTATATTGTGATAAATATCTGTTATGGCACATAAGTGCAACTATAAGAATGTGAATAAAGTATAAGGCATAATATTTGTATGTTTTGTATGACATGGGGCATATGGGTGATATGTAAAAGGGAAGTGATCTGGTGGTCTTTACCACGATATCTGAATGTGGTGACTTATGTCACAAATATCTAAATGTGGTGACTTATGTCACGAAATAATTATCTGGTGGCTATGCCACAATATATAAGGGCGATGAGCACGTCGACTGCAGCGACTTCCTTCGATGGTGTGTAGCGGATGGAGGGTTGACTTAGTAGTCCCCACGGTGTGACGGTTGGTACGGGTGATGTGTAGCGGATGGTTATCTAGGCTTGGGTTCGGGATTGCATCATTATCTCTATTTGTTATGTGATTATGATATGTTATGATATGCCTAAATCTTTTGGGACTTAGTGTTGGTTATACACACTGAGTCTATTTGACTCACCTCGTTGTGGGAATATTTTTCAGGAGACGATCAGTGATGGACCGGGTCGGCAGGAGCTTAGTGGTGGCCATGCTCAGCACAAAGCTTATATTATTTTTTTCGGACTTTCTATTTCTTTAAGTATTTTGGATTTGTTCGGGTATTGTTTTGATGTAATAAGGCCATAGTATGAACTGTTTTATGCATGCATTTTAATTCTTTTATTACGATATGATTAATGTTAAATCAAGTTTAAAACAATTTTATAAAAATAAATCTCTAAATGTTTTGACACTTAAATTCAATTGATTCTTAATTTAACGGTAAAGTCTTTAAAACAAAATCGGCATGTCTTTTTAATATAAAAACAAAGTTTTTAATAAATCCCTGGTTTCAAAATTAACTAAGTTTTCAATTGAACCCAACATAAGCAAATCTTTCTTCAAAACCACTCGAATCTTTTCTAAGTAACAAACAGATTTTCAAATGCTTTCTCGAGGAACATACCAGATCTGGTCAAGGCTCGTGGGCCGGGTTTGGGGTGTTTCAGCGTGGTATCAGAGTCCAGTTTTAAAACTCTCGGTCTTGGGTTTAAGGCCCAAAACGTTTCCAAATTGAAGCCCAAAAGAATTTTGTGAAAATTTTTGTGAAATAAGCAGGTTTTCTGGCACGGCACCTAAGTCTTCGACCCGAAGTCCACCAGGTAAGTACCCCTATCCATTGTGTGAATTATTGTATGATTTGTAGAAGGGTAGAAATGGGACGTAGATTAGTATGATAAGTACTTGAACTATAGGACTAGTTTACCCCAACAATTACATAAAACTTTAATTCCTAATTAAACAAACCTGTGACTAAGTCGCCGAGTTAGGGTGTGGCAACCATTGTGCGCATGTCTAGGATTGGTTTCGGTGGGAGCTTGGTATTTAAGCAGTCCTAGTGACTCACCTCCTCTCCACTCGAATCCTACCTGGTGCGTAGTGACGGTTCACCCTAACCAGGAGGACTTATTCACGGGCTAAACCCAATAACTAAAACCCGAAAGGGACTAGCCGTATTTTTATAAAAAACCTAGTCTTAAAATTCTTAAAATTCTCAAAGTACCCTTTTGAATTGTAAAAGCTATTCTACAAAATTTTTCTGAATTATTTTCGATTTACAAAATTACCTAAATACCCCTAGTGGTAAAATTACAAAAATGCCCTTGGTTTCTAAAATTACCATACTAGCCTCAATTTTAATAAAATTTTCTTACTTTGCAAAAATATCACAAAACCCTATTTTGCGAAAATTCAAAATACCCTAATTGGGAAAATTTACCAAATTACCCCTGGTTTACCAAAAATTCCCAAAATGACCCCGATTTCCAAAATTTCTTCCATACTTTTGATTTGTGGAAATTTTCAAAAATACCCTGGAGTTTTGAAATTTCAAAGTGCCCTGATTTATTAAGATTTTCAAATTGACCCCGATTTATTACCAAAATACCCCTGTAGGACAAATGACGAAAATACCCCTGGGATAGGAATAGACAAAAATGTTCGAAGAGTGAATGTGTATGGGAGATACTACGGAATGGATGTGTTTTCTTTGAATTAGGATAGAAGGCTTGAAACTTTGATTGATCGAAAGAACTACTACTAAACTTCCTTCCATAAAACTTCTTCGCGGATAATTAGTGGAATAAAGGCTAATTCATAAAACTTTCTTAAATAAGATTAAAGCACGATCGTAGATATGAGCTCTAGGGGACGTGGTCGTAATGTGCGAGGACGCGGTAGAGGCAGAATGACCGTGTCGGAACCCGTTAGATCGGGTCAAGGATCTGAGAAGGTACCACCGCCACCACCACCACCAGCTGTTGGTGTTGAGCAGCAAGATCAGACGGGGGATGACGCTGTATCGCAGACTGTGCTGTGAGTTCTTGAGATGGTGGCGGGAGCAGGTGGAAATATGGGAGCTCGGAAGTCTGTACCCGAGCGACTCCGAGCCAATGGAGCTGAAGTGTTCCGTGGCGTATCTGGTGTGGCACCCAGTACTGCTGAGTATTGGTTGGAGGCGACCGAGCGAATTATGGATGAGTTGGATCTGACCCCTGAGGAGAAACTGAAAGGAATGGTGGCGCTGATACGCGATGAAGCGTATCAATGGTGGCTCACAGTTCAAGATGGTGCCACAGTTGAGGATCTTACTTGGGAATATGTTAAGGCGGCGTATCAGAAGAAGTATGTCGGCACGCGTTACACTGATGCGCAGAGGAAGGCATTTCTGGGGCTGGTTCAAGGGAACAAGTCCGTAGCGGAGTACGAAGCTGAATTCCTGAGGTTGAGCCGGTACGCTCGAGGAGTAGTGGCTACGGAGCATGAGCGATGTGTCCGGTTTGAGGATGGACTAAGGGATGACTTGAAGTTGTTAATCGCTCCACATCAGGAGCGGGAGTTTTCTGCATTAGTAGAAAAAGCTAAGGTAGCGGAAGGGATTAAGGACTCTGTAAGGCAGAACACTGATCGAAATAAGCAGAAAAGAGGATTTGGGCCGTCAGGATCATCTGGGAATGCTCAGAAGAGGCCTAGGGTTGATGGGCCGCGAGGTCAGCAAGCTGCTACAGGAGGGCAGTATCGTACTTGTGATCAGTGTGGGAAGAAGCACTTAGGAGAGTGTTGGAAGAAGACAGGAGGATGTTTCAAGTGTGGGTCCAAGGACCATATGATTAAGGACTGTCCTATGAAACCAGATGGGAATCGACCAGCAGCTCAGGGTTTTAATTAGCCTGGTAGAGGTGGACAGCAGCCACAGCGAGGTCGTGGTCCGAATGGCAGAGGTAATGGTGCTGGAAGAGGACGTGGAACACCTGGCAGAGGTGTTGGTAATGCAGAGGCAAGGCAGCCGGGTCTAGTGTATGCGGTTCGCCGTAGGGAAGATGGAGACGCGCCGGACGTCATAACCGGTACGTTCCTTGTTTTTGGCAAGCCTTATTTTGCTTTGATTGATGTGGGCTCGACCCATTCCTATGTTGCATGTAGAGTAGTTGAAACTCTAGACATAGCCTCTGAACTATCTAATAGGGAGATGAATGTAGTAAGCCCATTAGGTCAAACTGTAGTAATAAATAAGATATTTCTGAAAGTGCCTCTAGAGATTCAGGGGGTGGTATTTTCTGCCGACTTAATGGAATTACCTTTCGGAGAATTCGATCTCATACTTGGCATGGACTGGCTAGTAGAGCATCGAGCTATATTGGATTGTACAGCTAAGCGAATGGAGTTAAGGACCCCAGAGGATAAGGAAGTAGTTATGATAGGAGAAAGAAGAAACTACCTATCTAACGTAGTTTCAGCATTAAAGGCAGATAAGATGGTTCAGAAAGGGTGCAAGGCATTTTTGGCCTTTGTTTGTGCGTTGGATACGAAAGAAGGGGGAGTTAGTGGAGTTAGAACCGTAAGGGAATTTGTGGATGTTTTTCCGGAGGAATTACCTGGAATACCCCCGGATAGGGAGGTGGAGTTTGGAATAGATTTGCTGCCTGGTACAGCTCCTGTGTCAATTGCTCCGTATAGAATGGCGCCAAAAGAATTGGTTGAGCTCAAGGCTCAAATCCAAGAATTGCTTGATTGTGGGTTTATCCAACCCAGTGTGTCTCCATGGGGAGCACCGGTCTTGTTTGTGAAGAAGAAGGACGGAACTATGCGTATGTGCATAGATTACCGTCAGTTGAATAAGCTGACCATCAAGAACAAGTATCCCTTACCAAGGATAGACGACTTGTTCGATCAGCTTAAAGGGGCAGCGGTATTCTCGAAGATAGATTTAAGGTCTGGATATCATCAGCTTAAGGTGAAGGAAGTGGATATCCATAAGACAGCTTTCCGGACAAGATATGGGCATTTTGAGTTCGTGGTAATGCCGTTTGGGTTGACGAACGCCCCAGCTGCGTTCATGGATATGATGAACCGGGTTTTTCAACCTTACTTGGATAGGTTCGTCGTGGTGTTCATCAACGACATTCTAGTATATTCTAAGTCTGAAGAGGAACATGATGAGCATCTCCGGATAGTGTTGCAAGTGTTAAGAGAGAAGAAGCTTTATGCCAAATTCAGCAAGTGTGAATTTTGGCTGAAAGAAGTTGCGTTCTTAGGACATGTGGTGTCTGCAGAAGGAATAAGGGTGGATCCTAGAAAGATTGAGGCGGTGTTAGATTGGAAACCACCTAAGTAGGTGGCTGAGGTTCGTAGTTTCTTGGGATTGGGAGGCTACTACAGAAGGTTTGTGGAAGGGTTCTCATCAATAGTCCCACCTTTGACGAAGTTACTGAGAAAGGAAGTACCTTTTGTATGGACAGATAAGTAGCAGGAGAGCTTTGAGAAGCTTAAGACGGTTTTGACTGAAGCTCCAGTTTTGATTCAGCCTGAGGTAGGGAAGGACTTTGTGGTATACTGTGATGCTTCTCACACGGGATTAGGGTGCGTTCTGATGCAAGACGGAAATGTTGTCGCTTATGCATCTTGGCAACTAGGGCCACATGAGGTTAACTACCCGACACATGATTTGGAGCTAGCGGAAGTGGTCTTTGCTCTTAAGGTATGGAGGCATTATCTTTATAGAGAAAAGTCAGTGATCTACACAGACCACAAGAGCCTTAAGTATCTGTTGACTCAGAAGGAGTTGAACCTGAGACAGCGAAGGTGGGTGGAGTTACTGAAGGACTACGATTGTTCCATAGAGTATCACCCGGGCAAGGCGAATATAGTGGCAGATGCCCTAAGTCAGAAAGTAGTGTCGGATCTAAGGGCGTTGTTTGCACATCTGAGTTTGTATGACGATGGAAGTCTGCTGGCAGAGTTGCAGGTTAAGCCGACGTGGTTGAATGAGGTAAAAGAGAGTCAGTTGGCAGATGAGGATTTAAGTGCTAAGTTGCGACAAGTTCAGAATGGGGGTTTAGAGGGTTACAGTATGTCCGGTGATGGAGTATTGTGTCTCAAGGGTAAGGTTTGTATGCCGAAGAATGAGGACTTAAGGCAGAGAATTCTTCAGGAATCGCATTGTAGCCCTTATGCTATGCATCCTGGAGGTACTAAGTTGTACAGAGATCTGAGGGAACAGTTTTGGTGGCCTGGTCATGAGAAGGAAGTTACAGAATTTGTTGGCAAATGCTTGACGTGTCAGCAAGTTAAGGCTGAACACCAAGTTCCGTCAGGGTTGCTTCAGCCGATAAAGATTCCGCAATGGAAGTGGGAGAGAATCACCATGGACATCGTTAGTGGGTTTCCCCTTACGCCTACTAAGAAGGACTTAGTGTGGGTGATAGTGGATCGTTTGACAAAGTCCGCGCATTTCATCCCAGTGCGGATTAATTATTCCTTGCAGAAGTTGGCGAGGCTGTATGTGGCAAAAATTATAAGGTTGCATGAAGTGCCGGTATCAATCATTTCGGATAGGGACCCAAGGTTTACTTCTCGGTTTTGGAAAGCGCTACATCAAGCTTTAGGCACCAGATTGGATTTCACTACGGCATTTCATCCACAATCGGACGGGCAATCTGAACGAGTAATCCAAGTGTTAGAGGATATGTTGAGAGGCTGTGTGATAGACTTCAGAGGAAGTTGGGAAGAATATTTGCCTTTAGCGGAATTTGCATACAACAACATCTATCAAGCTAGTATTCGGATGGCACCGTATGAAGCGTTGTATGGATGAAGGTGTCGCACACCTACGTGTTGGACCGAATTGGGGGAACGTCGAGTTTTGGGTCCAGAGATTGTGGTAGAATCTGAGGAGAAGGTTGAGGTAATTCGAGCTCGGTTGAAGGAAGCATCTGATAGACAGAAGTCGTACGCGGATCTCAAGCGAAAGGAAATAGAATTTGATGTGGGAGATCAAGTGTTCCTTAAAGTGTCGCCTTGGAAGAAGGTGATGAGATTTGGTCGCAAAGGGAAGTTAAGTCCAAGGTTTATAGGACCTTATCGGGTATTGAAGCGAGTTGGACCAGTAGCATACCAGTTAGATTTGCCACCGGAGTTGAAGCAGATGCACGACGTATTCCATGTTTCCATGCTACGTCGTTATCGATCAGATCCATCTCATGTAGTGCCGGTTGAAGAGGTGGAGCTAAGGCCAGATTTGTCCTACGAGGAGGAGCCGATTCAGATTTTGGAACGAGATGTGAAAGTATTACGGAGGAAATCAGTTCCTCTAGTCAAAGTATTATGGAGAAATCATGCATCGGAAGAAGCTTCGTGGGAGCCAGAAGAGGCAATGCGACAGCAATACCCTCACTTATTTCAGCAAGGTAATTTCGAGGACGAAATTATTTTAAGGGGGTAGAACTGTAATATCTTGGATTATGGCTTATGCATTATTGCTTAATTATATGAAATAGCATGCCTATGTGTGTTGTGAATGTGTATTATGAATTTTGTGAACCTTAGTGTGTAGTCAAATACCTTAGAAATTATTCGATTTTTAATTTTAAAAGAGGAAGCTAGGCAAAGTAGGCCTTAAGAGAAATTGTAGGGGAAATATGACATGGAAATAGGCTTGGTAAAGTGGCTGCAAGGCGCCACTTAAGGCCTAGTAAGTGACGCCATTATCTGTGAGGAAGGGCTTGTGTTCGAGCCACAAGGGGAGTAATAAGGGAATTTTTATTTTACTGCAAGGAGCAAAGGAGATGGACGGCATTAAGGCACTAAAGGGACGAGTTTAAGGTTGGATTAAATACTTTTAATAATTTCGGCTAAGGTAGTAGATAATTGGTGTTTTATTTTGGATTATATGAATAAATAAAGAAGAGATAAATGTGGGATTAATTCTATTAATTTTAAGTGGGTAAAGAGGAGAGAAAATAGGGGATTGGATAGGGGGAAGGAGAGTTGGCCGATTGAGGGGCTCCTTAGGTGGTATTTTCGGCCAAGGAAGGAGAGTAAGGCCATTATTCTTTTCTTTTGTGCACTCTGCCGAATTCTCTGAGCAAGTCCTCTCTTTTCTTTTGTCAAGCCAAAAACACAAGTAGCCTAGCCGATTTCTTCCACTTTTCCTTCTTCAAGTTTATCACCATTGCCGAATTCTGCAAGGTTATCTCCCCTCCTTCTCATGCTTTCTCTCTAACACCAAAAGTCGAATCTCTTATTGTGTGGCCATAGCCGATTGCTCCTCTACCCCTTTTGGTGTCGACTTGATCATCTAAGCAAGAGCCGAATCTCTGCTTCAGGCTAGGATTTTCGACTGAGTTGGTAAGGATCTATTGTCGCCGTTTTATTTCTTTTAGCCGAAAGTTAAAGACTAATCCCTTTATGTCTTTGGCCGAAACTTTGAGGAAGGTTTTCGGGATTTCTATAGTAGTCGACTATAAGGAGGATTATTCTGGGATTTGAAATCACAAGGTAAGAAGGTGTTTATATTCGGCCATATTGGTTATCATATTAGCCGAATCTGATTATGGTTATGTAGGGGTAGTCGACAGTGGTATACAAGCATTTCGGGATTTAAGATTCACAAGGTAAGTGAATTTGACATTCGGCCAAGGCCCTATTTTGGTATTTAGATCTGTTTCTTATTCGTTTAAAAGCCGAAACTAATTAGTTAAGTGATTTAGTGCCTAGCCGATTGCAAGGGAGGAACTCTTCGAAGTTTCGGGATTTGATTTGTAGTCAAATCGACAGCAAGGTAAGGATTTAAGTGTGGTAATCCTTCAGGATTTGGTTGTTTGGCCGAATAGGCTTTTTCCTAAAATGCTAAGTGTTGGCCGAATATAGGAACTAAAGGATCTAAAGCTTAGATCGGGGTTTTCGGGATTTCAGTAAAGCGTTAATACCAGGTGTGTACCCCACACTAAATCATGATAGATTTACGGCTTTAATCTACTATATGTGTTAATATGAAAGTGTAATAATATGGCTAAGGTACCATGTAATGGTACGAAGTACTCAGGTTCGTTTACCTACTCCTGCTATGAGTATATTGTGATAAATATCTGTTATGGCACATAAGTGCAACTATAAGAATGTGAATAAAGTATAAGGCATAATATTTGTATGTTTTGTATGACATGGGGCATATGGGTGATATGTAAAGGGGAAGTGATCTGGTGGTCTTTACCACGATATCTGAATGTGGTGACTTATGTCACAAATATCTGAATGTGGTGACTTATGTCACGAAATAATTATCTGGTGGCTATGCCACAATATATAAGGGCGATGAGCACGTCGACTGCAGCGACTGCCTTCGATGGTGTGTAGCGGATGTAGGGTTGACTTAGTAGTCCCCACGGTGTAACGGTTGGTACGGGTGATGTGTAGCGGATGGTTATCTAGGCTTGGGTTCGGGATTGCATCATTATCTCTATTTGTTATGTGATTATGATATGTTATGATATGCCTAAATCTTTTGGGACTTAGTGTTGGTTATACACACTGAGTCTATTTGACTCACCCCGTTGTGGGAATATTTTTCAGGAGACGATCAGTGATGGACCGGGTCGGCAGGAGCTTAGTGGTAGCCATGCTCAGCACAAAGTTTATATTGTTTTTTTCGGACTTTCTATTTCTTTAAGTATTTTAGATTTGTTCGGGTATTGTTTTGATGTAATAAGGCCATAGTATGAACTGTTTTATGCATGCATTTTAATTCTTTTATTACGATATGATTAATGTTAAATCGAGTTTAAAACAATTTTATAAAAATAAATCTTTAAATGTTTTGACACTTAAATTCAATTGATTCATAATTTAAAGGTAAAATCTTTAAAACAAAATCGGCATGTCTTTTTAATATAAAAACAAAGTTTTTAATAAATCCCTGGTTTCAAAATTAACAAAGTTTTCAATTGAACCCAACATAAGCAAATCTTTCTTCAAAACCACTCGAATCTTTTCTAAGTAACAAACAGATTTTCAAATGCTTTCTCGAGGAACATACCAGATCCGGTCAAGGCTCGTGGGCCGGGTTTGGGGTGTTTCAACGCCAGATCCTAGACCTCATAACAACAAGAAAATAACTCACGAGGAACGAAGGCTTCAGAACGATGAACTAGACGAGTGGAAGACTTAATTCAAGGAGAAATTAGGAATACACAAAGCAGAACCAACACCATTTCGTGGGACAAACGAATTTAAAATCGGAGATCAGGTATTGTTAGATAAGGTAGACCCTGGAATACCTCCTCCTGACCCTAATACAAACGAAGAAATCACTTTTAGGGTACTCAATGTTTTCCCATACGAAACAGTCGAGGTAAGTAATCCTATATTCGGCACTTTTAAAGTAAACGCTTCTCGATTTGAACTATATACTGATAATAGGACTGATAGCATGAGGAAGGACTTTCAACTCCTCAAACCACCATGAATGTGTGAATGAGAGGTAAGTCTAGCTTAAGACTATAAACGAGCGCTTCTCGAGAGGCAACCCGAGCACTAACCCCATTAATTTTCACATTTTTTTGTTTTATTTTCTTTTCATTTTCACTTTTAGTACCTAACTATAAACTAACCAAAGTGCAAATTTCCATACAGCATGGCCTTGTACACGGCCATGTTCGTGGCTGTGTGGATGCTACGGATGTATGTACTGACATGGCAGAGATAGTACGACACAGGACAAAAAATATCTCCAAGCCACGGGCCCCAACTAAACACCACGGCCGTGCGATGCGGCCGTGGCCGACACTGTTTTAGCAACACGGGCATGGCGACCTGCACATGGGCGTGGGAGAAATGAATGAAGCATAACACGATCGTGCAACACAGCCTTGTAACTTGACACGCCCACGGTACACGGGCATAGGGATGTGCCAGATTTGAAATCTCTATTTAACACATACATTTCTCCCCTTCTTACCTACTCCCCACTTCCCTTTTTCTTCAAACACACTCTTAACTCTTCATTCTCAACTTTCTTCATTCCCCCTAACTCTAGATCTAATCACATCCATGTCGAAGAAACAGAAGGATCCTTGCACAATATCCCTTTGTGAGACTGATCTACATAATTTCATGCCGGCCGCTTCATTAACTCAACAGGAAAAGGACCTTTGAGTCCATTTAACTTTTCTTTTCATTTTCACTTCTCCTTTATTTTCCTTTTCATTAATTTTCTTTTACTTAGTATAATATATTTTATTTCGTTTTCTTTGATTTAGGTTCTAAAGGCTACTTGGGAATCACCACACCAAGACCATAGCCACGGCACCACAGCCTTAGAACTCACACTCACCCTGCTAACCATTTAACGGTAAGGACTCTCCGGTCCATTCGTCTTTTCTTTTAATTTTATTTTACTTTCTATTTTCTTTCTCTTTCTCTTTCTTGTCTTTAAATATATATTTAGTATATTTTGAATTATTATTATTATTTCCTGGCTAATTCTGCACGAGCTTCCTAATTTCTTCATCTAGCGCAGAGATTGTCGGCGGCCACCACACCACGACACTCTCAACTCAAGGAAGCCATCCAAATTCAGGAAGTTTCACCTCTCCCTATCTCTTAAATTTCATATATATCTTTGTACATTGAGGACAATGTACATCTTAAGTGTGGGGGGTGAATATTTATTTAAAGAAAGTTCCTAACTTTCTGCATTATTCTCAAATCCCTGAATTATACCTTGAATTATGCCTTGTTCTTAAGTAATTTTCTCATGTTATGATTAGAATAAATTTATATTGATTTATGATTTTCATTGATATGTTTTGAATTAAGTCATTGATAATTGTGCGGTGATGATTTAAACTTTAGGAGACTAGAGAATCGAACATGATAAGTCTATTTTCAAAAATTAAAATTTTGTTAGGTTGTCTACCTAAATCTAATTATTACCTTGAAGTTCGAAATTTACAAGGTTGTTATACAAAACCCATAATTTTTGTGAGATTTTGAGCCTTTTAGAGCATACATTCTTTCGTGCTCACCTTGGGATTATGAGTGTGTCAACATTGAGCTGTTATTATAGAACTTGCTTCGATTATACATGTCGAGACCACATTAATTGATTTGATATACTGAGATGATAAAGGCACTTAAGATTTAACCCTACTCACTCCACTAGAAAACTTACCCTCACAATTAACCCCTAGTGAACCCCTTTGATCCTAACAACCCTTTTTATTGACTCACCCACTAATATTAACCGAAAAAACCCGGTCTGTATTTGTTATCACAATTCCTCTTGACCACCCTTATATCGAGATTTGATTTGATCAGTTGCCTAACTATAATCTTTAATTCAGTAGTTAAATTCATCTTTTCTTATGACTTGATTTGTTCTTAAAAAAAATGTATCCATCATTAGTGAGCATATGCATTTAAATTCCACATACTGAAGAAAAAGCTCGTTTTAGGTGTATTACAAGTTTTTAATTAATGTAATTAGTTAGGATTAGTTTATTTTTCTAGTTAGGTAAATTGTCAATTCAATCTCGATTCTAACTTTCTAATTTAGCCTTTATCCACACCTTTAACTCAAGCCCCTTTACAACCCTTTTTAAAGACCTTTTGATTTGTGTATCATTTCAGTTTACAGTGGTGGATATTTGATTTTCAGGCAAGCCTATGGGATTAACTTTTCATGTTCGACTTTTGAGTGCTTAATTTTGAACCTTAAACACTTTGAGTGATTTGAGTGAATCGTTACTGAGGATGTCAACTCTTGTCGATTTTGAATTAAAGGTGATTATTAAGGTAAGGGAAAACGCCTATGTTTTTATGCTACAAAAACTATGACTTTAATTGTTTGAATCTTTAGGATCCTTCTATTTAAATTATCAATTTATGAATTATCTTTGAATTATGATAGAACATTATCGATGAATATTATGGATCAAGGAAGTTCGTTTTAATTATGAATTGAGAATTTTGCTTGAGGACAAGCAAATGCTTAAGTGTGGGGGTATTTTATAAATAGTAATATGAACATATTTTAATCCCACATTTAGCATACTTTTGGATGATTTAAGCCTTAAATTGTGAAATTTGGTGCTCTTAATACTTTAGTTTCATGTTTTATACTTAGGAGAGCACCGGAGGATGAAAAGAATGAGAAATGGACCTCAAATAGAGTAAATGGGCCAAATCACAAAATTGACACGGCCTAGGCCCAAGACCACACGGCCGTGCCTCCTTAACAGACCCGAACACGGCTAGGCCACGATTCACACGGGCGTGTGCCACAGGCGTGTCCCTGCCGTGACGAAGAGGAATTTCACTCGGATTAGGGTACTTAGAGGTAATGAAAGCCATTCCAAAAGCCTATATAAACACCCATAGAGGCCAACCTTCAGGGGGCGTCCAGTTAGCCTGAAAAGCCAAGCCAGAGAGGCCAGAATTGTGGGATTTACTCGAAGAAAGCCAGTTGATTCATCTCAAGAAGCCGGAGTTATACTCAAGATGAAAGATCTTCCCTTCAATTTCCTTCAGGGGGTTTTAGGGTTTTTCTTATGTTTTGTTTTGTATTTTCTTCTGAGATGTATTCTTTTATTATTATGAACTAAACTGTAACACCCCTTACCCGAATTCTATGCCGGATCCAGGCCTGAGGCATTACCGTATTAAAACTACTTGATCGCCACTTAGGCTCATCGGCTACTCTCTTAACCTCAACAACCTCACTCTCGACATACGAGGCCTCACTCATATACACGAGGGCTCTCGAGACTATCTCAGAACTTTTTCCCAATCTTAAATTTTTTCGCTTTTATACAGGGCTCACACGCTCGTGCAAGATGAGGCACGCCCGTGCATAGACCCACACGCCCATGTTCCACAACCGTGGGGAATACTGACTACATACACACGACCTTAAAGCCTAGTCACATGCCCGTGTGGCTAGCCCGTGGCCAACACTGACTAAACTCACACAACCTATGCACACGCCCGTGTGGCTAGTCCGTGGTCTATTCTGACTTAAAATGTTAACATGCAGGGGACACACGTTTAAGTCACATGCCCGTAGTCTGACCATGTGTCACACATGGTCTAGACACACGCCCGTGTGTCTATCCACATGGACAAAAACAAAGATATGTGCTAAGTTCCTTTCACCCCTCTAGCATACACAATATGCATTCATTCAACACATCCATAATCAACTCAAATTGAAGTGCAATTTCACATAGATAACTACATCTTTTCATATAATATAGAATGGCCAACAACTATGGCATTATACAAAATGTATCATCCATTTAAAGACCAACACATCTTAACCATTTACAACAAAATTTACTAACTTGTCTAGCCCCTATACATGCAATATACAAAACATTGAGTCTAATGTACCAGAGTGTGCTGACAGTGTGGGCGGTCTTCCAATTGATCCTCGTATCTCGATTCAACACTTTTTCTCTATAAGACAAGGGAAAAGAAAGGAGTAAACTTTGAGCTTAGTAAGTTTACACATAAACAAATAAGCATCATAGTATAAGCCAAACAACAATTTACATTATACTAACATATAATGTACAACTATGCTTACTCTTTCTATCCTTTACCACATTTCCAACACCTCACGAGTCACATACTCATAACCATTGAAATACACCCCTGCATTTCAATATCACATTTACACAATATACAACACAACATCATTTCTCGATAATTCATCCACACAGCTAATTAACTCAATTATACAACCACACAGCAAACCCACACAGCTAATTAATTCAATTATACAACCACACAGCTAATTTCTCGGTGATTTCACACTTAGCCCACCACAATCAATTAATAAGGTAGTATCGCACTTAGCCTACCACAAAGGTATTCATAGTGGTTTTGCACATAGCCCACTAGACAATATACCTAATGATAGCATCACACATAGCCAGCTCATCGTCAATATTCATTAGGATGATATCGCACTTAGCCCACCATTTAGCATTCTCACTACACATTCACATATCTACTTACTTAACCAAACGTCCATTCACAAATTCTACCACATTCATCCCACATAGGTTCACAATCATTCTCAATCATGCTACACACTAGCTAGCATTAACAAATTGTAAGTATGAATGCATTGTTTATGCATAGACTTACCTCAATACTCAAAAGTATAGAAATGTGCAATTTAGTCCACCACCTTGCTTTTGCCTCGGTTTTGATCCGGGCTTCGTTTTTCTTGACCTGTAATGATAAATCAGCTTATTCATATTTACACTTTATCCCCAAGGCTCGTAAAGTGATTTTTATTCAACTTTCTAGTCTTTCAT
Source organism: Gossypium australe (assembly GCA_005393395.2). Classification (NCBI taxonomy): domain Eukaryota; kingdom Viridiplantae; phylum Streptophyta; class Magnoliopsida; order Malvales; family Malvaceae; genus Gossypium; species Gossypium australe. The sequence continues at coordinate 69,616,100 of CM016615.1, forward strand.
GCTTAGCAGAATCACTTACTCAACTAAAGCAATCATCAATTCTCACTAAACCACACATGTATGACCAAACTTAAAACTTTTACAAACTAGTCCGTACATGTATTTTCATGGAAAATCGCTTAACAAAAGATGTTCCTACTACATCAAACTTTCATAGTTTTCCATAAAACATCAAAATACATGCATTTCATACATGGCCACATTTTTGAACATCCATTATAGCTCATCAAATGGCTAAAAATAGCTTACAAAGAATATAAAAAACGGGGCTAGAATACACTTCTAGCTAGCTTGAAACGTTGAAGAGCCCTAATAATGGCTTCCTTCAAATTTCGGCAGCTTGGGGGAGAAGATGAATGAATTTTTGTCATCTTTTCTCCCTTTTTAGTCACTTAATTGTTAAATGACCAAAATGCCCCTTTTTGATAAACTTTCTATTTATCTCATTCATGCCCAATTTTGTCCAAAAATTAGAAATAGGGAAAATTGCTATTTAAAGACCTCTAATTAATATTCTAAAGCAACTTCACACAAATAGCTTCTATAATCTCACATGTTGCAACTTTTGCAATTTAGTCCTTTTGGACAATTCAATCGCAATTTCACAAAATTGCTTCACGAAACTTTCACACTAGCATGGAAACGTGACATAAACCTCAAAAACTCATACATAGAGCTCGGATTTGTGATCTCGCACCACTATTCTGTCTAGGCCCAAAATCGGGATGTTACATAAACCCTCAAATACTTGAGGGGGATGAAACCTAAGATGGAACTTGTTATTGTTTTCTGAACCATATGATAAATACTTGGTTTGTTCTTAATTATGTGTTCTTAATTCTTGTTTTAATATTTCAAGATATTGATTCAAGTATTGATGTGCTTAGGCAGAGGAGGAATAGACCCTATCTAAGAGTAGATCTAACATAGTTAAGCGGAGTTGATCACAACCGTAGACATAGGATGACGAAAATCTGCTGGATTAGGGTCAAACCTAATATGGGAGCCCATAGATTGAGTTAATGCAATTCTAGGGGTTTTAATTAGAAAGAGATTTCAATTAATCAACCTAGGGTTAGACGTTAATAGCCTCGAGAGAGGTATTAATATACATTAGGGAATCCTACGGATCAAGTCATGTGAATAAATCGTCTGGTTCAGAGTTAAATAACAAGTTAAGTCTAGGTGGATTCTTCCTTGGGTATTGTCTTAATCAATTGGTTTTTCCCACAAGTATTACCCCAATCCATTCTCTTTGTCTTTGCATCTTTAGCTTAGTTGTTAGTTAATTTTAGATTGGATAACAATTCACTTTTATTTTAGGCTAAATAATAAACTGAAAGTTAGTATTAGTACTTTTGGTTCCTTTAGGTTCGATAATCCGATCTTGCCACTAAGCTATACTACTGTTCGATAGGTGCACTGGCCTCAATCGTTGTCATAGTTAGTTTCTAGGCTCGATCGTTCTTTATATAAAATTTTAAGACTCTGACGCATGATCAATTTCACAAAATTCAGAATTTTTTCATAACTTTTACATATTTACAATTTATGTAACACCCCAAACTCGGTCAATACATTACGACCAAATCTGGTTTGTTACAGGAAATGAAGTTCTGGAGATTTAAACTGAACGTTGTAATTTGAGAAAAATTTCTTGCTTAGTGATTCTATGTTAGGGGTAATTCGAAATTCGGTTTGTATATATATATATATATATATTGCCAACTTTCTAAAAAAATATCTAGGAGTTAAAAACGGGTTTATTTATAAAAGCCGAACTTGGAAGAAAAAATCTTTTTTAAGGTAACGATTGAAAACAATGTTGAGGTACGTGATCTTTTGAAAGTAGTGTTGGAAGTATTAAGAAAATCCCAAGTTTAATTATTTATCGCTTGCGATCCGTATGTTAATATTTTGGAAAACTGTTGGTTACGTTTTAAGAAAACCTCATAATTGACAGTTTATATCATGAATAAAATCAACGTTAAAACCAAACCCAAAGTTAAGTTGAAGCGGCCTTATTACATAATAAAATCCCAAATTTAAATAAGTTCAAAATAAAGTACGAGGTTTACGAAACAAATGGTAACGCATGGCCACCTCGAGTCCGCCCTGACTCCAAAACTCGTGATCTACTAATTACCTGCAAAATTTAGCGGAGGGGTGAGTCACCGAGACTCAGTGTGTAAATCCCCGAATAACGCAAACTGGGCCTTAGGCCCACAGATGCACATTGGGCCTTAGCCCACTCAATATGGCATATGTCACACGTATGCAATGCAGCCCAACCCACTCTAGCTTTCCATCCAAACACCCGTGGCATTATGCCATTGTGGTTCTTGACCACCGTGGTCCTAGACCACTCGTGACTGAGTCACTAAAATATATAATCGTGGGGCCAACCCACCATGGTCTTAGACCACCGTGACGATCTCTGATAAGTTTATGCATACGTGGGGCCAACCCACTGTGGTCTTAGACCACCGAGACAAGTCACTGATATACGTATACGTGGTTTCCACCACTGTGGTTCTTAGACCACCGTGACAATAGTCACTTAATTCACACTTCCTCTTCCATTCAATCCCGAGCCCATGCTCATTTCATCATGCTAAATATGAATGCAAACATGCTCTCAATGTACAACAAATAATTATTTCATATAGGCATATAATCGAAAGTAACATTACTACAGAACTTACCCGGTTCCTCCAACCTTACCCACGAGGGTATCTCAATTATCAAAATAGTCGCTTCGGCTTTCAGTTATTACAGTTAATAACACAAACAGTAAAGAAGCGTGTGAGTAATACACACCTGATAACGTGTAACACTATACTTTTTACGTCAACGCTTTCACTATCAGAGACAACGGCTATTTGCCTATCCCAGGCAGACGTCGGCTCTCTACCACAACCCGGCAGAAAATCCCGAACCGTCGACACAGTACGCCTTTTAAACTTAGGAGCTGAAACTATGGGTTTGCTCCTTTCTTCTGATTGATCGACACTTGCATCCATGGAGACACTTGATCAATACAATACTATAACGGAAACAACAGTTATCTCAGTGAATCAACAATGAATGACCAAACGAATAGAACCAGAGGGTAACTCCTTACCTTTGTTACTAACGCAAATAAGAAAGATTGCTTGGAAAACAACTTTCGGTAACTTAAGAAATCTTAGCACTTCTCTTCCTGATATTCGGCTTGATTAACGAAAACCGAGCACTAGAAGGTTGGCTTGTGAAACCGAGTGAGTCCCTAGATAAAACCAAGTTAGAATCGATTCCCCAAAATTAAACAAAAGAAACGACCTTTCGGCCAAACCAAAAACGAGAAGGGACCCCCTTATCATCCAATCGGCCAACATCTCACTTACCAATGACCTTCCAAACGTTGGTTAAATGAAGAAGAGAATACGAGAATGAGCCCCTCTACAATCGGCCAATGCCCAAATGAGACGAATCAACACCTTCGGTTCAACAAACCACAAGAGAAAAGAAAAAGAACGAAAAGGAAAACCAAAAGAAGAATCCTTACCAACACAAGAAGATGCCGATTGGAAAGGCTATATTCCGCTACTACCAAAAGAATGGAAGAATACCTTCAGTTGACACTCAGAAAGGTTCGACTTTCACAAAGTATGAACAAAGAAGAGAGCGAAGAGGAAGAAGAGAAGAAAGTTTTAGGAGATGGTTCGGCTAACACAGACAATGGTAGAGAAGAAGAAAGGTTTCGGCTTGGCAAGAGAGGAGATGATAGGAAGGGAGGTTCGGTTATGTTGTTTAAGAGAAGAGCAAAGAAGAAGAAAAGATTCGGCAAGGGGCTTCAAGGAATTTCAGCTAACACAAGACATGGGGAAAAGATGTAGAGAAAAAATGATGAGAGACAGGGAGTAGAGAGCTATGGTTTTCTTTGGTAACAACAAGAAAATCAGACCAAATGATCAAAGAGCAGAAGAAAAGGGAGGACCTTCTAGACAGTTTTGGCTTAACACTCACTCCAAAGACACTTGCATAAACGGCACTATACCACACCCCTTATGACTGAATGAGCAAAAACAAAAGAAAAGAATCAAGTGTCTCAAGCCTCAAGAATTTTGGCACACCACCCCACTAGCACTAAACGGCATTCTTCTCCCCCTTCAAGCTCCCCACTTCCGGCCATCACTTCCACCAACTTGAAATCCCTTGATTTGCTCCTCCTTTCACTCCTCTTCACTCATTCAAATTGGTATAACCAATTCAAATCCCTTCAAGCATTCTTGTCCATCCATTTGAATATGTTGACCCATTCAACCATCATCCTTGGAGAGTCCCTGCCGAATCCACCTTCTCCCCATCCAGGTGCCAAAAATAAAGCTTCAAAGTGAGGCTTAAGGGATTCGAACCTCTTCCCCCTGCTACTTCCTTGTGACACCACTTCCCTGCAACTTCATTGGCGTCTCCTTGCCACTTTTACCACACCTCTTCTTGTGTCAACAAACACAAGTAATTACCCTTAAAGCCTGCCTCAGCTAGCTCTCCCCTAAAGTGCCCAAAAACAAAATTTTCACCAAGGCTCAAGCTTAACCCCGAGCCTTCCCGGAACCCCCAAACACACCAAATTAACAAACAAATCATGCCAAACACACAGAAATATAAAAATGCAGAGCCCCTAGTTCTAGGATATTACAGTTCTACCCCCTTAAAGAAATTTTGGCCTTGAAATTTACCTGGTCAAAAGAGGTGAGGGTATTGCTGTCGCATCACATCCTCTGGCTCCCACGTGGCCTCCTTTGAACTGTGATTCTGCCACAACACTTTAACCAACGGAACCGTTTTCCTCTGTAATACTTTAACATCTTTGTCTAAGATCTGAACTGGCTCCTCTTCAAATGATAAATCAGGTCTCACTTCAATTTCCTCCACTGGCACTATGTGAGATGGATCCGAACGGTAGCGCCTTAAACATCTAGACATGAAATACATCATGTATCTGCCTCGATTCTGGAGGTAACTCGAGCTGATAAGCTACTGGTCCCACACGCTTCAACACTCGGTAAGGCCCGATGAACCTGGGGCTCAACTTGCCCTTCCGTCCAAACCTTAAAACTTTTTTCCACGGTGAAACTTTTAGGAAAACCTAATCACCCACAGAGAACTCTATATCCTTACGCTTCAGATCTGCATAAGATTTCTGCCTGTCGGAAGCTTCCTTCAACGGAGTCCGAATCAACTTAACCTTTTCCTCTATTTCAGAAACCAATTCCGGACCCAACAACTATCGCTCACCCAACTCTGTCCAGCAAGTAGGAGTGCGACACTTCAGACCATACAACGCTTCGTAAAGTGCCATCTGAATCTGTGTTGTATGCGAATTCTGCTAACGGTAGAAAATCCTCCCAACTACCCCCGAAGTCAATAATACAGCCTCTCAACATGTCTTCCAAGATCTGAATTACCCTCTTAGACTAACCATCAGTCTGTGGATGAAATGCTGTGCTGAAATCCAGCCTTGTACCCAATGCTTGATGCAACGCCTTCAAGAACCGTGACGTAAACCTGGGGTCTTTGTCCGATATGATAGACACAGGTACCCCATGTAACCTCACAATCTCCGCCACATACAGCTTGGCTAACTTCTGTAATGAATAATCAACCTGAAATTGTATGAAGTGAGCGGACTTCATCAACCGATTGACAATCACCACACTGAATCTTTCTTCGTAGGCGTAAGGGGTAACCCACTAACAAAGTCCATCGTTATCCTCTCCCACTTCCAAAGTGAAATTTTCACTGGTTGCAGCAACCCCGAAGGCAGTTGATGTTTTGCCTTCACCTCCTGACACGTCAAGCATTTACCTACAAACTCAGTAACTTCCTCCTTCAGTCCTGGCCACCAAAACTGTTCGTGCAAATCCTGATACATCTTACTCCCTCTAGGATGCATAGCGTATGGACTACTATGCGCTTCCTGTAGAATCTTCTACCTTAACTCAGAATCCTTCGGCATAGAAGCCTTTCCTCGAAAGCACAAAACCCCATCACCGTTCACACTAAAATCTCCCGTTTCACCACCTGCCACTAGCTAAAACTTAGCACTTAGCAATTCATCTGACAACTGCTTTTCTTTAATCTGACAGACCCAAGAAGGCTTCACTTGAAGTTCAGCTAGCAAACCTCCATCATCATACAAGCTGAGATGAGCAAACATCACTCTCAAGTCTGATATTACCTTAAGGTTCAACGCATCCGCCACTACTTTAGCTTTACCCGGGTGGTACTTGATTGAACAGTCATAATCTTTTAACAACTCAATCCACCTCCGCTGCCTTAAATTCAACTCCTTCTGGGTAAGGAGATATTTCAGGCTCTTGTGATTTGTGTAGATAATGGACTTCTCCCCATACAGGTACTGTCTCCAAATCTTCAGAGCAAACACTACCGCAGCTAACTCCAGATCATGCGTGGGATAATTCACTTCATGCGGTCTCAACTGCTGAGATGCATATGCCACCACCTTCCCCTTTTGCATCAGCACACATCCCAACCCTGTGTGCGACGCATCACAGTAAACGACAAACTCCTTCCCAGCCTCAGGCTGAATCAACACTGGTGCCTCAGTTAAAATCCTCTTCAGCTTCTCAAAGCTTTCCTGCTGTTCATCCGACCAGACAAACGGTACCCCTTTCTGTAGCAACTTAGTTAATGGTGTAGCTAATAACGAGAACCCCTCAACAAACCTTCTGTAGTACCCAGCCAAACTAAGAAAACTCCGAATTTCTGCCACAGTCTTTGGCGGTTTCCAGTCCAACACGGCTTCAATTTTTCGGGGATCAACCCTAATTCCCTCACCAGACACAACATGTCCAGAAAAGTAACTGCCCTCAACCAAAATTCACACTTACTGAATTTGGCGTACAACTGCTTTTCTCTTAAAATCTGCAGAACCACCCGAAGATGCGAATCATGCTCCTCCTCCGTTCTTGAATAAACCAAGATATCGTCTATGAACACTACGACAAACCGATCCAGATAGGGTTGGAACTCTCGGTTCATCATGTCCATAAACGCAGCTGGTACATTCGTCAACCCGAACGGCATCAATAAGAACTCGTGGTGACCATAGCGAGTTCGAAAAGCTGTCTTATGAATGTCCGCTTCCTTGACCTTAAGCTGATGATAGCCTGACCTTAAATCTATCTTTGAAAAGATCAAAGTGCCTCGCAGTTGATCAAATAGGTTGTCAATCCTTGGCAACGGGTACTTGTTCTTGATCGTGAACTTGTTCAGTTGCCTATAGTCAATGCACATCCGCATCGACCCATCCTTTTTCTTAACGAATAACATCGGCGTTACCCAATTTGACACACTTGGTCGGATAAAACCCCGATCCAATAGTTCCTAAATCTGGCTTTGAGTTCCACCAACTCCTTCGGCGCCATTCTATATGGGGCAATGGACACTGGCGCTGTTCCCGGAAGAAGATCAATACCAAACTCCATCTCGCGATTCGGAGGTAACCTTGGAAGCTCTTCTGGAAAAAACAACGGAGAATTCCTTTACTGTTCTAACATCCTTTACAATCAACTCCTTGGCCTCCAGAGCACTGATGAAAGCTACGAATGCTTCACATCCTTTCCACACCATCCTTTCAGGCTTTAAAGCAGACACTATATTGGACAAGTAGTTCCTTCTTTTATCTATCACTAAGACCTCATTATCCTCGGGAGTCTTCAACACCATGCGCTTAGCCGCACAATCCCAGTTTGCTCGATACTTCACCAACCAATCCATGCCTAAACTCAAATCGAACTCGCCGAACGGTAGTTCCATCAAATCAGCCGAGAAAACCATCCCTTGTACTTCTAGAGGCACACTCCTAAAAAGTTTGTTCACCACTGCAGATTGTCCTAAAGGGCTAAGTATAGTCATCTCCCTAGAAGCAATCTCAGAGTCTATGTTCAGAGTTCCAGACATAGTACTAGCAACATAAGAATGCGTTGACCCAATATTAATCAGTGCAGTAAAGGGTAAACCAAAAATAAGGAACATACCGATTATGACGTTCGGTGTATCGCCCTCCTTTAGCGTCTGGCTGCATAAACCAACCCAGGCTGTCTTGCATCTGTGTTCCCAGCACCTCTGCCCGGTGCTCCACGCCCCCGACCAAAACCATTTCCTCCTTTGGCCGGACCACGACCTCTCTGTGGTTGCTGACCACCTCTTCTAGGCTGAACATAATTCTGACCTACTAGCTGCGTTCTGTTTGGCTCTTGCGGACAGTCCCTTACCCGATGATCCACTGATCCATATCTGTAACATCTATTACTTTTTACCCAGCACTCTCCTAAGTGAAACTTCCCACACGCAACACATTGCTGAGCCCGCCTAACAACAACAGGCCTCGCAACTCGACCCGGCCCATCCAACCTAGGCCTCTTCTGGAAATTCCCAGTAGCTCCTGACGATCCAAAACTTCTTTTATTTCCACCCTTGTCCCTATCCTGGTTCTGCCTTTCAGATCGCTTTACCTCTTCGGCTATCTTAGCCTTCTCCACCAAAACAGCGAACTCCTTTTCCCGTTGCGGAGCTATCAGTACTCGCAACTCGTCCCTCAGACCATCCTCAAATCAGACACAACACTCATGATCTATTGAGACAATACCTCGTGCATAACGGCTTAGACGTAGGAATTTCGCCTCATACTCGGCCACAGACTTACTCCCCTGAACCAAGTTAAGGAATGCCTTTTGCTGAGCGTCCACATAGCTCGACCCAATGTATTTCCCTTGGAACGTAGACTTAAAGAAGTCCCAAGTAATGCGGTCAGGTGTCGTACCTTCCCTTACCGTGAGCCACCACTGGCAAGCCTCATCTCTGAGAAGAGACACAACTCCTTTCAGTTTCTCCTCCGTAGTGCAATCAAGATCATCTATGATGCACTCAACCGCCTCGAGCCACTACTCAGCTACGTTGGGAGTTACACCAGAAACGCCCCTAAACATTTCAGCCTTGTTCCCTCGAAGTCGCTCAGACACAGATTTTTGAGCCACTGATCCCGTGCTCGCTCTAGCAACTCGCTCCAATACACGTAACATAGCCTGAGACACAGCATCGTCTCCACCAGTTTGATCCTAAAATTTTGCTTCCACAACTGGCGATGCTAGCACTTCTCCTTCCGGCCCAAGCCCAGATTCCGAATGTTCAGCCCTGACACCTCGGCCCCTACCACGGCCTCGCATACGTGTCCACGTCCTCTAGCACTCATTACTACTGATGCGACTTAATCTGATTAAAAGTTTTATGAATTAGTATTTTCTTCCACTATTTATTACCGAGCAGTCTTATGGAAAAAGCATTAAATGTCATTCTCGCGAATACATATATACCTAAAGGTTTCAGTCTCTAAAGTTGAATTTCTTAGTACTAGCAATCGCAATACAATATAATCACTTCATGCAAAACAACCAATAGTCAGAAGACTTACCGTGCCGATTTGGTGCCGGAGACTCGGGTGCCATGCTTCTAGAAATCATGAAATTTTCAAACCAACTTTTGAAAACATTTTTGAACCCCATACCCACAGCCGAGTTTTTGAAACCTGGCTTTGGTACCACAATTGTAACACCTCAAACCCGATCAATACATTATGACCAAATCTGGTTTGTTACAGGGAAGGTAGTTTTGGCAATTTAAACAGAACGTCGTAATTTGAGAAAAATTTCTTGCTTAGTGATTCTATGTTAGGGGTAATTCGAAATTCGGTTTGTATATACATATATATTGCCAACTTTCTAAAAAAATATCTAGGAGTTAAAAATGGGTTTATTTATAAAAGCCAAACTTGGAAGAAAAATTCTTTTATAAGGTAACTATTGAAAACAATGTTGAGGTACGTGATCTTTTGAAAGTAGTGTTGGAAGTATTAAGAAAATCCCAAGTTTAATTTTTTATTGCCTGCGATCCGTATGTTAATATTTTGGAAAATCGTTGGTTACGTTTTAAGAAAACCTCATAACTGACAGTTTATATCATGAATAATATCAGTGTTAAAACCAAACCCAAAGTTAAGTTGAAGCGGCCTTATTACATAATAAAATCTCGAATTTAAATAAGTTCAAAATAAAGTACGAGGTTTACGAAACAAATGGTAAAGCATGGCCACCTCGAGTTCGCCCTGGCTCCAAAACTCGCGATCTACTAATTACCTGCAAAATTTATCAAAGGGTGAGTCACCGAGACTCAGTGTGCAAATCCCCGAATAACGCAAAATGGGCCTTAGGCCCACAGATGCACATTGGGCCTTAGCCCACTTAATATGGCATATGTCACATGTATGCAATGCAGCCCAACCCACTCTAGCTTTCCATCCAAACACCCGTGGCATTATGCCACTGTGGTTCTTGACCACCGTGGTCCCAGACCACTCGTGACTGAGTCACTAAAATATATAATCGTGGAGCCAACCCACCGTGGTCTTAGACCACCCTGACGATCTCTGATAAGTTTATGCATACGTGGGGCCAACTCATTGTGGTCTTAGACCACCGAGACAAGTCATTGATATGCATATACGTGGTTTCCACCACTGTGGTTCTTAGACCACCGTGACAATAGTCACTTAATGCACACTTCCCCTTCCATTCAATCTCGAGCCTATGCTCATTTCATCATGCTAAATATGAAAGCAAACATGCTCTCAATGTGTAACAGATAATTATTTCATACAGGCATATAATTGAAAGTAACATTACTACAGAATTACTCGGTTCCTCCAACCTTACCTACGAGGATATCTCAATTATCAAAATAGTCGCTTCGGCTTTCAGTTATTACAGTTGATAACACAAACAGTAAAGAAGCGTGTGAGTAATACACACCTGATAACGCGTAACACTATACTTTCTACGTCGACGCTTTCACTAGCAGTGACAACGGCTATTTGCCTATCCCAGGCAGACGTCGGCTCTCTACCACAACCCGGCAGAAAATCCCGAACCACCGACGCAGCATGCCTTTTAAACTTAGAAGCCGAAACTATGGGTTCACTCCTTTCTCCTGATTGAGCGACACTTGCATCCATGGAGACACTTGATCAATACAATACTATAACGAAAACAACGGTTATCTAACAACAATATCAGACTAAGGCGGCGAATCAACAATGAATGACCAAATGAATAGAACCAGAGGGTAACTCCTTACCTTTGTTACTAACGCGAATAAGCAAGATTGCTTGGAAAACAACTTTCGGCAACTGAAGAAGTCTTAGCACTTCTCTTCCTGATATTCGGCTTGATTAACGAAAACCAAGCACTAGAAGGTTGGCTTGTGAAACCGAATGAGTCCCTAGATAAAACCAAGTTAGAAACGATTCCCCAAAATTGATTAAAAGAAACGACTTTTCGGCCAAACCAAAAACAAGAAGGGACCCCCTTATCATCCAATCAGCGAACATCCCACTTACCAATGACCTTCCAAACACTGGCTAGATGAAGAAGAGAATACGAGAATGAGCCCCTCTACAATCGGCCAATGCCCAAATGAAACGAATCAACACCTTCGGTTCAATAAACCACAAGAGAAAAGAAAAAGAATGAAAAGGAAAACCAAAAGAAGAATCCTTACCAACACAAGAAGATGTCAATTGGAAAGGCTGTATTCGGCTACTAGCAAAACAATGGAAGAATACCTTCAGTTGGCACTCAGAAAGGTTCGGCTTTCACAAAGTATGAACAAAGAAGAGAGCGAAGAGGAAAAAGAGAAGAAAGTTTTAGGAGATGGTTCGGTTAACACAGACAATGGTAGAGAAGAAGAAAGGTTTCGGCCTGGCAAGAGAGGAGATGATAGGAAGGGAGGTTCGGTTATGGTGTTTAAGAGAAGAGCAAAGAAGAAGAAAAGATTCGGCAATGGGCTTCAAGGAGTTTCAGCTAACACATGGAATGGGGAAAAGATGTAGAGAAAAAATGATGAGAGAAAGGGAGTAGAGAGCTATGGTTTTCTTTGGTAACAACAAGAAAATGAGACCAAATGATCAAAGAGCAGAAGAAAAGGGAGGACCCTGTAGACAGTTTCGGCTTAACACTCACTCCAAAGACACTTGCATAAACGGCACTACACCACACCACTTATGACCGAATGAGCAAAAACAAAAGAAAAGAATCAAGTGTCTCAAGCCTCAAGAATTTCAGCACACCACCCCACTAGCACTAAACCGGATTCTCCTCCCCCTTCAAGCTCCCCACTTTCGGCCATCACTTCCACCAACTTGAAATCCCTTGATTTGCTCCTCCTTTCACTCCTCTTCACTCATTCAAATTGGTTTGACCAATTCAAATCCTTTCAGGCATTCTTGTCCATCCATTTGAATATGTTGACCCGTTCAACCATCATCCTTGGAGAGTCCCTACTGAATCCACCTTCTCCCCATCCAGATGCCAAAAATAAAGCTTCAAAGTGAGGCTTAAGGGATTCGAACCTCTTCTCCTGCTACTTCCTTGTGACGCCACTTCCCTGCAACTTAAGTGGCGTCTCCTTACCACTTTACCACACCTCTTCTTGTGTCAACAAACAAAAGTAGTTACCCTTAAGGCCTGCCACAGATAGCTCTCCCCTAAAGTGCCCAAAAACAAAATTTTCACCAAGGCTCAAGCTTAACCCCGAGCCTTTCCGAAACCCCCAAACACACTAAATTAACAGACAAATCATGCCAAACACACAGAAACATACAAATGCAGAGCCCCTAGTTCCATGATGTTACAATTTAATCCCTAAATCACATTTTTATCAAAATTCACTTTGTAAAAGTTGTTTATCTATCAACAACCTTTCATTTTCTACCATAAATTTCAAAATTTCATCATATTCATCCATGGAAAAACTTCTATACTTTGAAAACTTTTTAAATTAATCCCAAAATAGATAGATTAAGCTATTTCGATCTCAAAAATATAAAAACTACTTAAAATGGGACAAGAATACTTACTCAATTAAGCCAATAAATCTTCTTTTCTCTTTCTTAGGGTTTCCATAGAAATTTTGGGGACGATGATGAAAATAAGATGATATTTTCTATTTAATTTAATTATTATCTTTTAATATTTCCTCTTTCCAATTTGGTCCTTGCCTTTTTCTAATTTTCCATGGATGATTCATTAAAAATATCTACAAACTTTTCTTTAATGGTCTAATTACAATATAAGGACCTCAAGTTTTGAATTTCATAGCTATTTGGTAATTATAACTACTAGAACTCAACTTTTGCATTTTATGAAATTTGGTCATTTCCATAATTAAACACATAATCGGTAAAATTTTCTTATCAGAATTTTCATATGACATTCCTAACATAATGGAGACCATGCAATAATATTAAAATAAATTTTCTTTCCAGCTCAGATTTGTGGTTCTGAAACCACTGTTTCGATTTCACTAAAAATGGACTATTACATAATCTCCCTAGGAAACCCTAAACCTCTTTTAGGGTACGCAGCGAAGGTAACTCCTGTATAGCCTTGACTTTATTCGGGTTGATCTCGATCCCTTTCTCACTGACTACACATCCTAGCAATTTACCTGACATATCCCAGAAAGTGCATTTTGCTATATTCAGCTTTAGCTGGAATTTTCTCAACCTCAAAAATAGTTTCCTCAAGACTTTCACATGTGCTTTTTCTGTTCGGAATTTTGCGATCATATCATCGACATAAAACTCGATTTCTTTGTGCATCATATCATGAAACAAAGTTACCATGGCTCTTTGATATGTTGCTCCCGCGTTTTTTAGTCTGAATGACATTACTTTATAAAAAAAAATGCTCCCCACGTTGTCACGAATGTGGTCTTCTCCATATCTTCAGAATGCATCTTTATCTGGTTGTATCTAGAGAAACCATCCATGAAGGAAAATAGTGAATGACCTACCGTTGAAATTGTCCTTTGGGCTGGCCTTGTTTAAATCCCTATAGTCTACACACTTTCACACTTTCCCATCTTTCTTAGGGACGGGGACTATATTGGCTACCCACTTCGAATATTTGACCACTTGTAGAAAACCAGTGCCAAATTATTTCTTGACCTCTTCTTTTATTTTCAACAATATGTCTGGCCTCATCCTTCAAAGTTTCTACTGAACTGGCTTGCATTCCTCCTTTATGGGAAGCCTATGTACCACGATATCAGTACTTAGACCAGACATGTCTTGATACAACCATGCGAAGGCATCTTTAAATTCTTGGAGTAATTTAATGAGGTCTTGCCTTGTCTCTGCAGTGATGTGAGTTCTGATTTTGACTTTTTTCTTTTCTTGTTCATCTCCTAAGCTCACAATTTCTACTGACTCTTTGTGAGGTAGGATATGTTTCTCATCTTATTCTACCATCCTTAACAAATCAGGATATAAGGTACAATCTCGATCAACTTCAAAGTCCCAAGGTTCTTCTGGACACATATCCCGCTCAAAAGGAGACTTTGAGTCAGCAGCAGCGTCACTCGTATCATTGATATTCGGATACCTGTTATAGGAATAAAAGAAGACCCAAAGAACAAATAACTCTACGAATAATTATCTGTGTGGATGAGTATGGATGAAATGAAAAAATAGAAGAATATTTGCCAAATGGGACACAAAGATGCATTATTTTATTGAAATAAAAATAGTGGACATGTGCCTTTTTCACAAAAGGATTCCTATTGCTTCTAAGCTTAGAGCAATAAGTGTGTTTTGAACATTACTCTAAAATTAAAAATTACAGGGATCTCTTCTGTAGTCCAATTGTTTAGAAAACTCTCGGGGATATAAGGACAAATTCTTGATAGGTTTTCTTCCCGAATTCCTTCTTCGGATATGGCATTGATGCTCAAGTTTCTCAACATTCTTTCCACAATTTTGATTAACGGGTTCTTTTTTTCTATCATTTTCATTTAGGAAATGATTTCTCCTGACACGAATGTTTCAAATATATGGGTAAAGATCATCAGTTCCCATTTTATCTCTCCCCCACTTAGTCATGCTCTCCTTCTCTCTTGCTTCTTTTCCAATTCTTTCTTCTTCTGTCTCGCATCTAGCTTGTACCCTAAGTGAAAACGGTCTTGTTTGTCCATCACTATCTATGTATCGACCCTTCTTTGGAGATATTTTCTGAGTCCTCTTTCAGGCAAGGCTCCTTTTTCGACCGTCAACTGCAGACTCATCCTGGTGGTTTTGGATATTTTTAGTGTTGGGGTCTTGTTTCCTTCAATAATGAAAGTTGCATTAACAAATTCCAATGATTGAAAGGAACATTTTATTGCTTCTTCGTCTGCTCCTATGTATGGTGTGTCGCTAGTTAGGATGCAATAATGTCCTCTTCAGCGTTTATCATTACCAATCGACCCTCTGTTACCAACTTCAGTTTTTGGTGCAGTGACGACGATATTGCCCCAGCTGAATGAATGTAATGCCTACTCAACAAGAAATTATAGGAGGGGTTGATATCCATTACCAAAAAATCTACCTCATATGTGTTTAGACCAATTAAGAGTGGTATTTCAATCCTCTCCATTACCTTCCTTTCTGTACCATCGAATGCTCTCACTATATTATGGCACAGCTTCATGTGAGAGCTATCAACTGGAAACCTATTCAGTGTGGATAGAGGCAAGACGTTCAGTGCAGATCCATTGTCAATTAACACTCTTGGCAATGTATATCCTTTGTAGCGGGTAGTGATGTGTAGAGCCTTCGTGGATCCCATGCCCCCTGGAGGTATTTCATCATCATTGAAGAAGACTAAATTGTCGACAGTTATATTATTGACTAAACGATCTAGCTTGTTCACAGAGATGTTATCAGTGACATAAATCTCATTTAACACCTTCATCAATACGTTACGATGTGTCTCTGAGCTCAAAAGCAAGGCTAATACTGATATGCGAGCTGGTTGTTTGTGTAGCTGTTCTACTACACTGTACTCGTTATGTTTCAAGAACTTCAAGAATTCCTTAGCCTCGTTCCCGGTCACTGGCTCATTAACAGGTTACTCAAGTCTAGTTGTTTTTCCTTTGTTAGGCTCAATTATTAGGGTTTTTCCCCTTAAGAGGCTCAGTTCTAGCATTTGAAGGGTCACAGCGTTTCCCACTACGTGCGAAGAAATTGATATCCTGAACCCCTTTTGCTGTGCTAACTAAGTTCTCTCTTATTGGAATCATCACTTTGCAATTATAATTCGATAGAACCCTTTTGCTATCTTTGTAGGGAAAAGCCATGGGTTTTTGAATTATGATTCTTGGCGTAGCTTGTGTTCCCACTTCATTGCCTCTCGGTCGGGAAATAATCACCACTGGGTGGTTGACCTTGTAAATTTTCTCCGTTGATCCCTCCTCTGAGGCACAAACATTTTCTCCCTCTGAGCCCTTGATATCTTCAAAGAATTCCAATTCTTTGTTATCTACCAGACTTTGCAGTAGAGCCCTGAATTCGGCGCATTCTTGGATCTCATGACCTTCTGTAGCGTGGAACTCACAGTAGCTCCTCACTCCTTTGGGTACCTCCTCTGAATCTTGAATGATCAATCCTACGTCTATCATTTTTTTCCAAACCCATTTTAGAGGGGATTTCACCTCCGCAATATCGTGTTTACCCCTTGTCAGGATGACTGGGTAATGAATTTCCTGCCACATTAGGCCCTGAGGGATCATCGAACCTTACAATCCCTATCTTGATAAATCTCTCGATCAACTTCTTGAATGCAGTGCAGTTCTCAGTCGAGTGTTCCGTTATTCTTGCATGGTACTCGCATTAAGCATTAGCATCATACCACATTGGGAATGGAGGTTGCCTAGGCTTTAAGTAAAATGGGATACTACATGCACATTGAAAATTTTTTGATATAATTCTCCATATCTCATCAAGATAGGCGTGAATTAGAGATTTCCTGTGTTTGGCCTTGAATTGGATTCTTGCCTCTTATGGCCTTGATGGCTGGTCATCATGTTCTTTGGTTGCGCCACTGTAAATGGTTTTGGATAGTTCTTATTGTACACGTCTGCGGTATTTACTTCATTTTCTTTCTTTCTAGGGGCAGACCTTTTAGCTCTTTCCCCCATGTCTATTTTTCCACTCCTTATTGCATTCTCAATCATTTTTTCAGACATAACTATATCTGAAAAGCTTTTAGTAGCACTACCCAGCATATGGTTAATGAGCGGGGCTTTCAAAGTGTTTATAAAAAACATTATTGTCTCCTTTTCCAGAAGAGGTGGATGAACTTATGTTACCGCTTCCCTCTATCTTTGAGCATATTGCTTAAAGCTTTCATTTTACTTCTTCTCCATGTTTTGTAGTGTAATTCTATCGAGTGTCGTATCAGTCACATGGTTGTATTGTTTCATGAAAGTGTAACACCCCTTATCCGTATTCGACACATGAACCGGGTATGAGGCAATACCGTACTTAACTGGCTTAATCATACACCCTTGATCCATAAAATTTTGTTTCAAAATAAAACTTTTCATTGAAGACCTTAGTGTCCTTATTATGGGTCTGCAAGACCCTAAACATACATAAAGAATGGCTCGGGATTAAACCGGAAACTTCTGAACACTTAAAGAAATTTTTTGACATAAAACAAGGCCACACGCCCGTGCGGCATATCACATGCCCGTGTTCCACACCCGTGTGGAATTATTTTTCAATTCGAACCTATAGGGGTTTTCACACGGCCGGACACACGCTTGTATCCCAGGCCCGTATCCTTCACACGACCACGACATGCCCCTCTCCTCACCCGTGTGTGAAAACCTTGGCATTCTGTTAATGACGTCATCATCCTAATATGGTCATACGGCCAAGGCACACCCGTGTCCTTAGATCGTGTGTCAAATTAAATTCCTAATTTGAGGTGTAGACTTCACACGACCTGGGCACACGCCTATGTCCATGGTCGTGCCTCCCATACGGCTGAGACACACGGCCGTGTCTTTGCCCGTGTGTTGACTACTGAGCATACTGACTTTGTAAACCTAGCATGCAGGGGACACACGGCCAATTAACACGCGCATGGGCTGGTCGTGTGTCGCACAAGGCCTAGACACACGCTCGTGTGTCTACCTATGTGGACCTTTGAAAGGCTATCTACCAAGCCAAATGCCACCCTACACAGCATCCATACTTATACCAATTCAATCCAACATATTTTATAACCATAAAGCACTTATAGGGACTTAAAATCAAGGCATCCAATGAAGCATACACTTCATAAATTTCATCATCATTGAATATATAGATACTTGTCAAGTATCAGCCCATTTCAAATGACTACTTACAAAATGAATTTGATAACATTAATAGCCAACACTTTGGCTAACAAATATGACATAACAAAAGAGACCAAACCCTTTACATGCCATACTTAAAATAAATCTAACTTGCTATACCAAGAGTAGTCGATAGTGTGATTTCCCAACTCCGACATTCCACAAATTCTTGAGCTAACTTAGCAAAACTACAAGGAAAAGGGAAATGAGAGGGGTAAGCATAAACCTTAGTAAGTTTGCATGAAAAATAAATAACAACATAAGCTCATGATATCATGCAATCATGGCATTGGATAAAATGCAAAGTCTTAAGTACTTTGCCATAACTTACTCTTGCTTGTTCTTATTACATACATACCATGTCACGTACCGTAAACAATTTCTTGTGAAATACTCACGGGTACCTGTATTCACTCAATCACATAGCTTTAGCACTAATCTCATTTCTATCTCAAGCTCAACTATTTATCCCACTAAATCACTTGGGATACTCAAAGATACATGTTCATCGTCATTCACGCAATTACAAAGTCAATGCCACATCTTAGATGTGGTCTTACATGCGGTCATCTTTGAGTACCGATGCCATATTCCAGATATGGTCTTATACGGGATCTCATATCAATTACCGATTCCATATTCTGGATATGGTCTTATACGATTTTCATATTCGATGCCGATGTCATATCCTAGATATGGTCTTATACGAGATCTCAATTCAGTGCCGAGGCCATGTCCTAGACATGGTCATACATGGGATCTTATCCATCTCATGTCTCAATGATAGTCTTCTCACATTTAATATAGTCCAATTAGGACTTCAACATCACAACTTTCATCATTTTTCTCATTCAACACCGTCACTCAATTTCATAGAAATATTCCACATCATTATAATATCAAACATTTTCAAACATACTAGCATGATGTTGAATTTATCACATACAAACTTACCTCGATTTCAAAATAGGCTAGATTGCCGATTTAGTCTAATACTTTGCCCTTTCCTCTGTCGAGGTTAATTCCTCATTCTTCTTGATCTATAATAACAATTTAGCTCATTTAATAACCATATAAATCAACACATTTCAATAATCATACTTTGGCAAAATTACCATTTTGCCCTTAGACTTTCACAAAATGACCATTTTACCCCTAGGCTCAAAAACCAATTCTACTCAAATTTCTTTCTTTAACGAGCCTAGGTGAACATTTATTACTCTTATGGCAAACCTCAATACTCCTTATTTCACGCATTTACCACATATTTTACAACTTTTACAAAAGGGTCCTTTTTGGTGTTTTCATGATAACACCCTTTACAAAAGTTGTTTATCTAACAACCAAGACCCATTTTATTCCATAAACATACAAAAAATAGCTTAAAAGATCACATGAAAAACTCTAAACTTTTCAACCATTTTGCAAGATAGTCCCCTCTTTAGAAAGCTTAAGCTTTAGGGGTTCCAAAAGTACAATTTTTATCAAGAAATGATCACTAGAACACTTACCTGTAAAGGGAAGAGTTTGCTGAAATTTTTGAGCTTTCAAACCCCTATTTTGGTTGTATTTTTCGATGGAGAAGATGGAGAGAAAAGATGTAACAGTCCGAATTTGACCGTAATCGGAACGATGGTTTCGGGACCACGAATCCTAGTCTGAAAAATATTTAAATATTATTTTTTGTGTTAATTATATGTGAATTATTATGCGTGAAAGTTTCGTATAGAAATTTAATTGTTTGTATGCTTAATTAGACAAAAAGGACTAAATCGCGTAAAGCGTAAAAGTTGCAAACTATAGTGAAAAGAGCCTAGTTGATAGTGGCTTTTTAATATGAAGTCCTTAAGGAGCAAAAAGCCCATCTTAAAGTTAGTGGATGGTAGAAAGACTAATAAACCAATGTTTATGTTTTATATTATTAATTAGAAAAGGTTAAAATTGTAAATTAAGTAATAACATAATATATGTAATAATAAAACAAAAATAAGCCATTATCATCTTTACTTCTCTCATGGCCGAATGTGAAAAAGAAAAAGAAAGAAAACCTTGGCTAGTATTTGGCTACTACAAGCTTTAATTCAAGGTTAGTTTTTAATCGATTTTCGATAATTTCTACGTTTTTGTAATCGTTGCTTCGAAAGCTTTAAAACCCATGTCTCAATTTCATGAATTGATGATGTTTGTGTAAAATTCCATTGATGCTATGTTGAGTTTTGTGATGTTTTATGGTGTTGGATGATAGATATGTAATTGATGAACATACTTTGTTCTTGAATTTTGGATGAATTTAGCTAAACAGGGCTAAATTGTAAAAGTAAATTTTTGAGGGGTTAAATTGCAAAACAAATGAAATGTATGGACTTATATGTTTATGTGGAAGATTCGGCCTAGCTACATTGTTGGGAGATTTTGCATATTTTGTGTTTTGTGCAAATAGGATTAAATTGTAAAAATGTGAAACATTAGGGGCAAAATGGTAATTTGCCCATTTAGGTGTTTTTGGATTAAATTGAAATGAAATGTGCTTGAATAAGCTTAATTTGAATATGTTTAGATCAAGAACAAAGGAAAACGGACTTGGATCGGGGAAAAGCGAAAGTTAACGAATAGTCGGTCTTCGCCGTCCGTCGATAGTCGAGGTAAGTCTCTAAGCGAATATGTGTCGTAAATTATTTATGTAACTTGATAAATGCTAAAATTGGAAATCATTGAGACTACCTATACAATTGCCGAATTTGATTATGAAAAATATGTGGTTTGATTAAATTATTAGAATGTTAAAAGTACTTAAATAATTGTACAATGAGATTTCTATGAGAAAATAGTTTGGTATGTGAAATGATTCATGTGAGATATCTTTAAGTATTACTATTCGGGCTTTGAGCCTAGCAAGCTTTGGGCTGGTGAATATATCGGGCTTTATGCCTAGCAGGCTTAATGCCGGTGAAAGGATGTCGGACCTCAGGTCTAGGAGGCTTAGTGTCGGTGTGAAAAATTCAGGCTTATGCCTAGCAGGTTTAATACCGGTGATAGAATATCAATTTGTGGCTTATAAGAGTACAATGTGATATGCTTAAGGAGCAAGTAAGTTGTTATTACGAGATATTATTTTCGGCCATACAGGTAAGTGCCTATAAGATATTGAATTGAGTTCCTATATCCGATCAAATAAGTAGGCATATATGTGTGTGTCATTCGAGCAAGAATGTGACTAAATACTATATATGCATATTCGGCCTTTGGTATGTGATTATAATATTTTACATGTATATCAAATACTAAGATTTTCAAAATGTTGAATGGATAAGTATATATATATGTTTTTGTATGTGGCTTCAGTGAATGATGTGCACATGAAATGAGTATATGGCTGAAGATTTTTACGTACTATTAGATCTTGAACCGAGATAGTAAATTATTTGTTTAAGGTAAGATAATGAAGAATGCATAGCTAAATAATGCATTGGGGTTCGGCAATGAGATACCATATGAGTTCTTGTTAAAGTTTGGTTGTTATTAAATGTTTGAATTACTTTTAATTGCTTAAGACTTACTAAGCTAGTTAGCTTACTCTGTGTTTTTTTCACTCTGTTTTATAGATTTTGGTCAAGCTACGAGCTCAGGGGATCATCACTGAAGTCATCCACACTATCGACTTGTTTTGGTTCCTTTAAAGTTTAGATTTCGAACTTAAGGCATGTATAGGCTAGCTTATGCTTGAATATCATTTTGTTGTTGTATATAAGCCATGTGAAAATGGCTTGATCATGATGCTTGTTTGGCATATACATATTCGGTCATATTATAAGCTCATTTTGGTAACTATGTTATATGGCATGTGAGTATAATACTTTGATTTTATGGCTTGATTGGAGAATGATGTGAATAGTTTATGATTAGCCCATTTTTTATAATCTTGATGCTTGGTATGACTTGGCTTTGAGTATGGCTATAAATTCACTTAGTAATGGGATAAAAGGAAAATATATATATATATGATTTTGCATTGATTGTTTTGATTCATTTGTAAAGGCAATGTATGCACTTATAATATGCTTCAATGATTTGCAAATTAGGTACGATTGGTGAATGCAAATAATGGATATGTCGTATAAATATTTATGGCTCAATTATGCGCATACAAACAAATTAAGTGTATATTGGTTCGATTGAGTGTTTTGGATCTATTTGAATCTGGTATGAGCAATGTACATGTGACCTCATATATGTTTTTATTTAAATGCCATGATTGTTACATAGTTTAAGAACTAATTATGGGCATGTGTATATTCTGTTAAGGTGGCTTTATTTACTAAATGAATAAAACCATTTTGTCAATCGTTGCAATGACCCATTTGGAGTATATATGTGAACAAACTTACAATAGTTAGTTAATTGAATGAAGTAGGTTTTAAATCATCTTTTATAGATGTTGTTGGTTTAGTTGTTTGAGCATTTAGAAAATAAATAAAGATACAGTAATTGGGGCTTATGTTAATTACATTGTTGTATGGTATGAATAAAATGTACATAGCATGTTCGGCTTATGTTCTCTGATGATTATGCCGCATATGACTTAGGTTTAGTATGGTAAGTATATTTTATGAAATTAAATGTAATACACATTTACATGCATATGTAAATCGTTTTAATTTATTCGTATTATTATATAAGAATGTTTATTTCTGACTTAAGTGATTGGGTAAAAGTTGTGGCATAACTAGTAATGCCCCGTAACCCTAATCCGACGACGGATACGGGTTAGGGGTGTTACATTTTATTGGCATCAGAGCTTACAGTTTAGTCGATTCTAGGACTATCGTAGTGTGTGTGAGTCAAGCTATACATGCCTTAAATTATAATGCGATAATGTGATGACTTCTGACATCTGAATTGTGTTTTAATATAGTAAATAGATCCCAATAGAGCAATAGCTGATGATGTTGAGAGCGTAGCTCCTAATCCCGCGCATGCGACTGCGCCGGTAGACTCTCGACCTATATCGAATAGCCATGAGGGGGAGGCTAAGCAAGTCTTCTACCAGATGATGAACGAATGGTTCTGTAATATCCTAAATTAGGGGCTATGCATTTGGTGCATAATTCATGAGGTAATAAGCTCAGTGAGTGGGTTGGATGTGTTTTAGGGGTTCTTAAAACTCTAGGATAAAAAGGGAAGCTTTAGAAAATTTTTGGATTTTAAGTGTTAAAAGGGAAACTAGGCTAAAGGGGTCTTTAAGAGAATTTATGAGGAGTTTATGTCACACAAATATGGGCTTGGTAAAGTGGCTACAAGGTGCCACTTAGGGCCTTGGTGCATGACGCCATAAGCTGGGAGGAAGGGAAGAAGTTCGAGCAACGTGGGAAGCAAATGGGCATTTATTTATTTTTGCGTCAAAAGGGGAATTGGGCTAAGAAGGCCTTAAAAAGAATTGTTGGGGGTTTATGACACAAAGGAGCTAGCAGCGAAGTGGCTGGTAGCGTGTGGTGGCTCCAGCAGGTCCCATGTTCGAAACTTAGGGGCAACAAATGGGTGTTTTATTTTATTTTTGCATGTGACATCAAGAGAAGGGGAAGGAGTTGGACGGCACATGGGTTTCCAAAAGGTAAGGATAAAGCTTGTTTTTTTTATCTTAATTTTCGGCTGGAAGAAAGGGATAAAGATTTGTTTAATTCAAATTATTTTTTAAATGATGGGATAAGAGATAAAGGTTGGACTATTCCTTATTTATTTTGTTAGTGTGGATAATTATATATTAAATTCAATTTAATTTGAATGGGTGTTGAAGAGATAAAGTAGGAGATTTAATTGGGATATGATAATGAGTTGACGTGGTGGCCAAGTATGGGGCTCTTTTGGGTAAGCAAATTCGGCCATGAAGAGGAGATAGGGCCGAAACTATTTAAAGGGGTTATAGGTGTTTTCGGGTTCTTTTTCTTCCTTTTAGTGTGTGTCGAAATTCCTCTACATACTCTTCTTCATCTTTATTTTCTTTCAACACCAAATTCCTTCCTATTTCTTGAAAGCCGAATGCCCCTTTACCATTAAGAGTGGTTGCCGAATATTCCAACCTCATTTGAGGGCGTAGCCGAACCTTGTAAGTGCTTATACTCCCATTTGTATGTTATTTTTATTAAAAAGCCATACCTGAATATCAAGTACCCTTATTCCTATTCTTTTGTCGCAAGTCTCAAAAGCCGAAGATCAAGCGTTTTCTCTCTTTTGTCGAATACACTCTCTCCTGCACTTCAAACGGGTGATTGTGGTAAGTGTTTTCTGTCCTAGCAATCGGTTATAGGGTCTCTTCCATTTGTGTGCCGAAAGCAAGTATTTAAGGCCTTGGTTTTGGTTTGGCCGAATCTAATAATTGTTTAGCAGGGGTTTCGACAGGAATAAGTGGTGATTCGGAAAATAGGTAAGCTTGGTAAGTGACTTGTGATATTCGGCCGTAGGCCACATTAAGAGTTCCAAGTGATGACTGATTGTGTATTATGGTTCTTAGGAGCAAATCGATAGGTGTTAAGAGAAGTCTTCGGGATTCTGATCCATCTCTGGTAAGGTTGATAAGTTGTAGTTTATTCGATTAAGATGTAGTACATTATCGTTTAATCGGGTTTTGATTAGATATCATTAATGGAAGCGAATACCAGTCAAGGAGGCCAAGGGGTAGTTCCTATCCCTAAGTTCAAGAAGAGAGCAGTTTCTGCAGTTCGGGATTGGCCACCGGGTGTGGACCAGCGTCAGAGCAGCAAAATAGGCAGATAGCCGTAGTATCACTTAGTGATAGCGTCGATTTTGAAAGTGTAGTTCTACAAGTGATCAGGTGTGTAGTTAGTCTACCGTTTCCGGGTTTATGATTGTATGTGATATCTGTATGTGTGTTATGAATGTGCTAACTAGTGCAGTGGAAATTGTGATATGAATACCCTCAAGGGGTATGTCGATGATCAGGTTAGTTCTAAATATGAATGTGATTATTGATATGAATATGTGATAATATGCGAAATAACATGTACATGCGTTATCATCATGGCATTACTTTATGTTGCATGTGCATGGGTGGGATATGAAAGAAGGACAGGGTGTACTTCGAGTACGTGGTTTGATGAATGGCTCCGTGCCTCATCGTGATTGATATAGGCTATGTGCCATATCGTGGTTATTGATGGCTTTATGCTCATCGTGGTTTTGATGATAGCTTCGGCTACATCGTGGATTGGCGCTGACTGAGGCCGCGTTGTGGATTATTTGCGATTAAGTTCGCGTGGATGGCATTTGTTGCCTTATTGGAGTAAAAAGGGGAGGGTGATTTAATAATCCCCTGGTGTGTGGTAGGCTGGATACGGGGGTGTGTAGAGGATGGACCCTAGGCTGGGTTGGGCTTCATAATTGCATAAGTTTGTATGTGAATATATGTGAAAAGGGCCAAGCCCAGTATGTGATGTGGATTAACGTGGTAATGGGCCAAGTCCAGTATGTGGAAACATGTGGTTAAATACACCATTATAAGAATGTGATATGCTTATGGGCCAAGCCCAATATGTGAACTCTATTAATGTGAATGTGGGCCAAGCCCAATAAGTGAAAGAATGTGATTAAGTTGCATTAATATCTATTATATGGGTTATTATATGGTTTAACATGTGGGTGGAATTCAGTAGAATAATTGCACACTGAGTCTGTATGACTCACCCAAATTTTATTAACATCGCAGGTGACGCTTGGACTGGGTTTGGAGTGGATACAAGGTGGCCCATGTAGAAGAAATTTTGCCTGTTTAAAGTATTTTAAATATCCATTTGTTGTAATAAGGGCCTTACATTATTTGAATTTTGTTATGTTTAAGTTGGTCTTATAAGTGGGATATTATTTTGTAAGTTTAATTTTAAAAGCTATTTAAATCTCAAAAGACATATTAAAGTTTTGAATCCGGTATTTTTATAACAACTTAATTTTTACTTAGAATGTTTTAAATTACGAAAATGTTTAATCAAAGGCAACAAATTTTTAACGATTTTTACTTCTAAGTAAGAATATTTCAAACGTTTTCCGCAGTGGCATTTCAAATTCGGTCGTAGTGAATGGGCCGGGTTTGGGGTGTTACAGGTTCACCCAATATATCCAGACTAATTCGGCTGCACAACCACCTCCGCCCCCGAATAATCCATCTCCGATACCTTCAGCACCTCCGATGTTAAATCCGATGAGATTTAGCAGGCCTCCTGTTGATAAAATCAGGAAACACTGGGCCGAAGAATTTAAAGCTAATGATGATGATGACGCAGAACGAGCTGAGTTGTGGCTTGACAATACTATCCGTGTGCTCGATGAGTTATCATGTACTCTCGAAGAATGCTTTAAGTGTGCTATATCACTATTGAGGGACACCGCATATCACTGGTGGAATACACTAGTATCGGTGGTTCCGAAGGAGAAAATGACCTGGGAATTCTTTCAGATTGAGTTCTGCAAGAAGTATATCAGTCAGAGATTCATCGATCAAAAGTGAAAAGAATTTCTGGAATTGAAACAGGGTCGTATGACCGTGACTGAGTATGAGCGGAAATTTGTAAGACTGAGCCAATATGCTCATGAATGTGTGTCAACTGAGGCTGCTATGTGTAAAAGATTCGAAGACGATCTGAATGAAGACATTAAGTTGCTGGTTGGCATACTCGAGATTAAAGAGTTCGTGGTACTTTTCTAGACGGGATCGAGACCGACCTCCTGCGGGTTCTAGAGCTACTTCGATGGCTAGCGTTGGTAATGTTCAGCAGAATTAGGTTGAGTGTAAACATTGTAGAAAATGGTATTCTGGGAACTGTAGATTGCATGATTGGTCCTGTTTTAAATGTGGGTCGATGGATCACTTTATTAGAGAGTGCCGATGCTAACCGAGCAAAACACTGTTCAAAATGTGAGACAGAGCAGCGTGTCAGCATGAGGCAGACCACCCAGACATTCGAGGAATATAGGTGGCAGTCAGAGAGGAATAAAGGACACTGCAGTTCGATCAGAGGCTCGAGCACCTGCTAGGGCATATGCTATTCGCGCTCGGGAGGATGCTTCTTCTTCAGATGTTATTACCGGTACTTTCACTCTTTATGGTACCATTGTTGTTGCGTTGATAGATCCTGGTTCAACTCATTCTTACCTGTGTGAAACATTAGTATCCAGTAAGACTCTGCCTGTTGAGTCTACTGAGTTTATAATTCGAGTATCAAACCCCTTGGGTCAGTGTGTTCTAGTAGACAAAGTGTGTAAAAGTTGCCCGTTGATGATTCAGGATTCATGTTTCCCAGCCGATTTGATGTTGTTGCCTTTCGATGAATTCGATATAATTCTGGGAATAGACTGGTTGACTTTGCATGATGCTGTTGTTAATTGCAAAAGAAAGACCATTGATTTGAGATGTCAGAACGGTGAAATCATTCAGATTGAATCTAATGATCTAAATGGGTTACCAGCGGTAATAACTTCGATGCTAGCTCGGAAGTATATGAGGAAAGGGTATGAAGCTTACTTTGCTTATGTGCTTGACAGTAAAGTGAATGAAAAGAAGATTGAATCTGTTCCAGTTGTGCGTGAGTATCCAGATGTGTTTCCCGAGGAATTACCGGGTTTGCCACCTATTCGAGAGGTAGAGTTTGGTATTGAGTTAGTATCGGGGACGACTCCGATTTCGATAGCTCCATATTGGATGGCACCTACAGAATTAAAAGAGTTGAAAGCACAGTTGCAAGAGTTAACAGATAAGGGCTTTGCACGACCGAGCTTCTCTCCTTGGGGTGCACCAGTTTTATTTGTGAAAAAGAAAGATGGGACTATGCGAATGTGCATTGATTATCGGCAGCTCAATAAGGTAACTATAAAGAATAAATACCGTTGCCATGGATTGACGATTTGTTTGATCAGTTGAAAGGTGCTTCAGTGTTTTCAAAGATAGATTTGAGGTTGTAACACCCCAAACCCGGCCCATACACTACGACCAAATTTAGAATGCCACTGCGGAAAACGTTCGAAAGATTTTGACTTAAGTATAAAAACATAAAAAATTTGTTGTCGTTGGTGAAACATGTCATAATTAAAATTCTAAGTAAAACTTTATTGTTACAAAATATCTGAATTGAAAACTTTAATAAATATTTTAAAAATGTAAGTTGCCGAAAATAAAACATTTCTAAACATTAGTTTAATCGTCGATCCAACTTAAACATACTAAAAATAAATACTTAAATACTTTAAGTGGCCCTTACTACATTAAATACTTAATCAAAAATACGGAAGATATAAAACACGTAAAACAAATTAAACAACCTCTGCATGGCATAAAAATAACTTCTGCATGGCATAAAAATAACTTCTGCATGGCCACCTTTGTATCCACTCCAACCCGGCCCAAGCATCATGAATCACCTGCGATGTTTGGTAAAAATTTAGGTGAGTCAAACAGACTCAGAGTGTAATTAGTCCACTGAATTCCACCCACATGGGCTTAGCCCACAACCAAACCATATCATGTAATAATGCAAGTTATCCACATAATTCCATATATTGGGCTTGACCCATTACCACATTAATCCTCATGTCAGATGATCAAGATAAATAATTCACATGATGTCACTTATTGGGCTTGGCCCATATTCACATCACATATTGGGCTTGGCCCATTTCCACATTAATGCTCATATCAGATAATAAGTTTGTGTAAAATGCACCCAACCCAGCCTAGGGTCCATCCTCTACACACCCTCGTACCCAGCCACCACACACCAGGGGATTACTAAATCACCCTCCATCCTCGACACACCAATTTGGCAATTTATGCCATCCACGCGAACTAAATCGCAAATAATCCACAACGCGACCTCAGTCTGCGCCAATCCACGATGTAGCCCGTAGCTATCATCAAAATCACGATGAGGCACATAGCTACTCATCAAACCACGATATAGCACATAGCTGATATCAACCACGATGAGGCACAGAGCCACTCATCAATCCACGTGAGGCGCGTAGCCATCACTAAACCACGTACTCGGAGTACACCCTGTCCTTCTTTCATATTCATTTCCTATCCCATGCACATGCAACATACAATAGTGTCATGATAAATAATGCATGTACATGTTATTCAGCATACCATACATATACACATTAATAACCACATTCCCATCAGATTTGATACTGACCTGATTATCGGCATACCCCTTAAGGGTATCCGTTTCATAATGATCACTGCACTTATTAGCAGATACATAACACATACAAATACAATCACATACCCGAAAAACGGTGGGTTAATCACACACCTGATAACTCGAAGTACTACGCTCTTGATCCCGATGCTATCACTAAGTGACACTACGGCTATCTGCCTACTTTCCTGTTCTAACGCTGGTCCACACCCCGGTGGCCAATCCCGAACTGTAGAGACTGCTCTCCTCTTAAACTTAGGGATAGGAGTTACCCCTTGTCCTCCTTGACTGGTATTCGCCTCCATCGTAGAACACTTAATCAGAATCAACCGGTTAATCAACAATACACGAGATCTTAATCGAATAAACTAACATACTTACCCAAAATGATCTTGAACCCGAAAGCTTGCTTACTTATGTCGACTTGTCCCTAAATAACCATAGCCAAAATCGGTCATCACTTATATACCAAATATGGCCTATGGCCGAATATAAGCAACCACTTACCTTGCTAGTCTAAATCTCGAAATACTTGCTTGCTCCCTAAGTTGTCGATATCCCCGCTTAACAACTATAAGAAATGGCTACTAGCAATAATCCATGAACATGGCCCTTGGCCGAATACCATATAGGCTTACCTTGAAGAATCGAATCCACGAAACTCCTTTGATGCTCCTTAGCGTTGGCTACATACAAAAGACACATATTATGGCACCATGACATTCGACCATCCTAAATCCAAAGCCTATAGATTTCGGCACATCAAGGAAAGAACCCAAACCGATTGCTTAAGGAAGAAAATACTTACCACTACTCAAGAAACCTCGGAGAAATGACTCCTAGATCCCAAAGAGAAAGAGTTTCGGCACTTAATGGTGAAAAGAGAAAACGCCAAAGTGAAGAGAGTTTATGCTTAAAGGATTCGACAATAAAGAACAATGGTAGAGAGGTTTCGGCTTTTGTCAATAATGGGAGAGAGAATAGTTCTTGGGGAAGAAGATGATTTCGAATGAACAAAGCAAAGAAGAAAAGGAGAGAATAAGGGCTATAAGGTTCGGCTATGACTCTTAATGGCAAAGGGGCATTCGGCTTCAAGGAAATAGAAATGGATTTGGTGTTGAAAGGAAGAGGAGAAGAATAGGAGAAAGTAGAAGAAATTTCGGTAGCTCACCTTATACCAAATGACCGAAACTTGAAGAGAAAAACAAAAGAGAGGAAACAAGGTCATTAACTAAGAATTTCGGCACTTATGCCTCACACCTCAAAACTGAATATACATCCCCTCTAGAGTCCTACAATCGGCCACTAGTTCTTCCCATATCAAATCAGTTGATAATCTCCTATATTATCTCTTATCTACCCACTTAAGATAAATAAAATAAAACTACATTTATCCTACTCTTTAGCCGAAATTTAAAAAGAAAACAAGCCTAATCCTCATCCCTTTGAAAGTCCCATTTGTCGTCCAACACTCCCCCTCTCTACCTTGATGCAAAAGCAAAATAAAACCACCCCCTACCTTGCTGCCAACATGATTCGAACCTGAGCCCTTCCTCCTGGCTTATGGCGTCACTTACCAAGGCCCTAAGTGGCGCCTCCAAGCCACTTTACCAAGCCAATTCTTATGTCCAAGAACCCTTATAAATTTTCTTAAGGCCTCCTTAGCTTAGCTCCCTCTTTTAAACTTAAATCCGATATTTTTCCAAGGCACTCTCCTACACCCCAGGGTTCTCAAAACCCTTAAAACACATCCAAACACACACTAAGCCCACTTGCTCATGAATTATGCACAAACGCATAACCCCTAAATCCAGGATATTACAGAGGTCGGGTTATTACCAGTTGCGAGTCAGAGATTCCGATGTGCCAAAGACTGCTTTTCGGACGAGGTACGGACACTATGAGTTTTTGGTTATGCCTTTTGGACTCACTAATGCACCTGCTATTTTTATGGATTTGATGAATCGAATTTTCAGTCAGTATTTAGATCAGTTCGTGGTAGTGTTTATAGATGATATTCTGATCTATTCTAGAGATGAAACCGAGCATGCTGAGCACCTAAGACTCGTGCTACAAACTTTGCGAGATAAACAGTTATATGCGAAGTTTAGCAAGTGTGAGTTTTGGTTGAGTGAAGTTAGTTTTCTAGGCAAAGTAGTTTCAGCATCAGGAATTTGGGTTGATTCGAATAAAGTAGCGGCTATACTCGATTGGAAATGACCGAAAAATGTTTTCGAAATTCGAAGCTTTCTGGGACTTGCTGGTTATTACAGGCTATTTGTGAAAGGTTTTTCTATGATAGCTACCCCGTTGACAAGGCTATTACAAAAAGATGTGAAGTTTGAATGGTCAGAAAAGTGTCAGAAAAGTTTCGATCAGTTGAAAGCTCTTTTGACCGAAGCTCCAGTGTTAGTCCAGCCTGAATCGGGTAAAGAATTTGTTGTGTTTAGTGATGCATCTTTGAATGGTTTGGGTTGCGTTTGGATGCAGGAAGGTAACGTTGTAGCTTATGCTTCGAGACAGTTGAAGCCACACGAAAGAAACTATCCGACCCATGACTTGGAGTTGGCGGCCATTGTGTTTACATTAAAGATTTGGCGTCATTATCTATTCGGTTAAAAATGTCATGTTTATTCAGATCACAAAAGCTTGAAGTGTTTGATGACTCAGAAAGATCTGAACCTGAGACAACGCAGATGGTTAGAGCTGTTGAAAGATTACGAATTAGTGATTGATTACCATCCGGGGAAAGCCAATGTTGTTCCAGATGCTCTAAGTCAAAAATCATTATTTGCTCTTCGTGCATTGAACGCACATATGGCTACGTTTGATGATGGTTCGATTGTAGCTAAATTAAAAGCAAGACCGTTATTTATTCAACAAATTAGTAACGCCCAGAAAGTTGACAATGATCTAGTTGCAAGATGAGTTCAGTGTGAGAACAGTGTTGAGTCAAAGTTTCGAATAGATGAGAATGATTGTTTGAAGTTCAAAGATCGACTGTGTGTTCCGAGAAATTTAGAATTGATTCAGATGATATTGAATGAAGCTCACTGTAGTAGATTGTCTATACATCTGGGTGGTACAAAAATGTATAATGATCTGAAACAGTTCTATTGGTGGCCTGGTATGAAACGGGACATCTCTGAATTTGTCTCGAAATGCTTAGTTTGTCAACAAGTAAAGGTCGGACATCAGGTGCCTTCTGGGCTACTTCAGCTGATTATGATACCGGAATGGAAATGGGACAGGATTACTATGGATTTTGTATCCGGCTTGCCTATGCCACCGAGCAAGAAAGACGCAATTTGGGTTATAGTGGATAAACTAACCAAATCAGCTCACTTTGTCCCAATTCATACGGATTTTTCGCTTGATAAGCTCGCTGAATTGTATGTATCTCAAATTATGAGATTGCATGGTGAGCCGATTTCCATTGTTTCAAATTGAGACCCGAGATTCACGTCGCGCTTCTGGAAGAAATTGCAAGATGCTTTAGGTACCAAACTACACTTTAGCACAGCATTTCATCCGTAGACAGATGGTCAATCCGAACCAACCAATCAGATACTTGAGGATATATTGAGATGTTGCGTCCTCGAGTTTGAAGGTACTTGGGAACGATACATACCCCTGATTGAATTTGCTTATAATAATGGCTTTCAATCTAATATCAAAATGGCACCTTACGAAGCTCTGTACGGACATAAATGTCGTACACCACTAGATTGGACTGAACTCAGTGAAAATAAGATACACAGGGTTGACTTGATTAAAGAGACTGAACAGAAAGTGGCAGTGATCCATGATAGGTTGAAAGCTGCATCCGATCGTCAAAAGTCATACGCAGATTTGAAACGTAAAGACATTGAGTTTCAGATTGGAGACCGAGTATTCTTGAAAGTTTCACCGTGGAAGAAAGTACTCAGATTCGGTCGTAAAGGCAAGTTGAGTCCGAAATTCACTGGACCGTATGAAATAACAGAGCGCATTGGACCGGTTACTTATAGACTGCAGTTGCCACATAAGCTAGAAAAGATTCATAATGTCTTCCATGTTTCAATGCTTCGTAGATATTGATCAAACCCGTCACATGTAATTACCCCGTCTAAAATTGAAATCCGATATGATATGACGTATGATGAGGAACCGATCAGTATATTAGCTCGTGAAGTGAAAGAGTTGAGAAACAAAGAAAATTCTGTTAGTAAAGGTATTATGGAATCGTCATGGAATAGAAGAGGCTACGTGGGAGCCTGAGGATTCATTGAGGCGACAATATCCGACGCTGTTTAATGGTAAGATTTTCGGGGATGAAAATTCCTAAGGGAGAGAGTTGTAACAGTCCGAATTTGACCCTAATCGAAACGGTGGTTTTGGGACCACGAATCCTAGTTCGAAAAATATTTAAATATTATTTTGTGTTAATTGTATGTGAATTCTTATGTGTGAAAGTTTCGTATAGAAATTTAATTATTTGTATGCTTAATTAGACAAAAAGGACTAAATCGCGTAAAGCGTAAAAGTTGCAAACTATAGTGAAAAGAGCCTAGTTGATAGTGGCTTTATAATATGAAGTCCTTAAGGGGCAAAAAGCCCATTTTAAAGTTAGTGGACGGTAGAAAGACTAATAAACCAATGTTTATGTTTTATATTATTAATTAGAAAAGGTTAAAATTGTAAATTAAGTAATAACATAATATATGTAATAATAAAACAAAAATAAGCCATTATCATCTTTACTTCTCTCATGGCCGAATGTGAAAAAGAAAAAGAAAGAAAATCTTGGCTAGTATTCGACTACTACAAGCTTTAATTCAAGGTTAGTTTTTAATCGGTTTTCGATAATTTCTACGTTTTTGTAATCGTTGCTTCGAAAGCTTTAAAACCCATGTCTCAATTTCATGAATTGATGATGTTTGTGTAACATGCCATTGATGCTATGTTGAGTTTTGTGATGTTTTATGGTGTTGGATGATAGATATGTAATTGATGAACATACTTTGTTCTTGAATTTTGGATGAATTTAGCTAAATAGGGCTAAATTGTAAAAGTAAATTTTTGAGGGGTTAAATTGCAAAACAAATGAAATGTATGGACTTATATGTTTATGTGGAAGATTCAGCCTAGCTACATTGTTGGGAGATTTTGCATATTTTGTGTTTTATGCAAATAGGATTAAATTGTAAAAATGTGAAACATTAGGGGTAAAATGGTAATTTTCCCATTTAGGTGTTTTTGGATTAAATTGAAATGAAATGTGCTTGAATAAGCTTAATTTGAATATGTTTAGATCAAGAACAAAGAAAAACGGACTTGGATCGGGGAAAAGCGAAAGTTAACGAATAGCCGGTCTTCGTCCTCCGTCGATAGTCGAGGTAAGTCTCTAAGCGAATATGTGTCGTAAATTATTTATGTAACTTGATAAATGCTGAAATTGGAAATCATTGAGACTACCTATACAATTGCCGAATTTGATTATGAAAAATATGTGGTTTGATTAAATTATTCGAATGTTAAAAGTACTTAAATAATTGTACAATGAGATTTCTATGAGAAAATAGTTTGGTATGTGAAATGATTCATGTGAGAGATCTTTAAGTATTACTATTTAGGCTTTGAGCCTAGCAAGCCTTGGGCTGGTGAATATATCGGGCTTTATGCCTAGCAGGCTTAATGCCGGTGAAAGGATGTCGGACCTCAGGTCTAGCAGGCTTAGTGTCGATGTGAAAAATTCAGGCTTATGCATAGCAGGTTTAATACCGGTGATAGAATATCAATTTGTGGCATATGAGAGTACAATGTGATATGCTTAAGGAGCAAGTAAGTTGTTATTACGAGATATTATTTTCGGCCAGACAAGTAAGTGCCTATAAGATATTGAATTGAGTTCCTATATCCGATCAAATAAGTAGGCATATATGTGTGTGTCATTCGAGCAAGAATGTGACTAAATACTGTATATGCATATTCGGCCTTTGGTATGTGATTATAATATTTTACATGTATATCAAATACTTAGATTTTCGAAATGTTGAATGGATAAGTATATATATATGTTTGTATGTGGCTTCAATGAATGATGTGCACATGAAAAGAGTATATGGCTGAAGATTTATACGTACTATTGGATCTTGAACCGAGATAGTAAATTATTTGTTTAAGGTAAGATAATGAAGAATGCATAGCTAAATAATGTATTGGGGTTCGGCAATGAGATACCATATGAGTTCTTGTTAAAGTTTGGTTGTTATTAAATGTTTGAATTACTTTTAATTGCTTAAGACTTACTAAGCTAGTTAGCTTATTCTGTGTGTTTTTCACTCTGTTTTATAGATTTTGGTCAAGCTACGAGCTCAGGGGATCATCACTGAAGTCATCCACACTATCGACTTGTTTTGGTACCTTTAAAGTTTAGATTTCGAACTTAAGGCATGTATAGGCTAGCTTATGCTTGAATATCATTTTGTTGATGTATATAAGCCATGTGAAAATGGCTTGAACATGATGCTTGTTTGGCATATACATATTTGGTCATATTATAAGCTCATTTTGGTAACTATGTTATATGGCATGTGAGTATAATACTTTGATTTTATGGCTTGATTGGAGAATGATGTGAATAGCTTATGATTAGCCCATTTTTGATAATCTTGATGCTTGGTATGACTTGGCTTTGAGTATGGCTATAAATTCACTTAGTAATGGGATAAAAGGAAAATATATATATGATTTTGCATTGGTTGTTTTGATTCATTTGTAAAGGCAATGTATGCACTTATAATATGCTTGAATGATTTGCAAATTAGGTACGGTTGGTGAATGTAAATAATGGATAAGTTGTTGGCTAAATTATGCACATGCAAACAAATTAAGGTGTATATTGGTTCGATTGAGCATTTTGGATCTATTTGAATCTGGTATGAGCAATGTACATGTGACCTCATATATGTTTTTTTTTTTAAATGCCATGATTGTTACATAGTTTAAGAACTAATTATGAGCATGTGTATATTCTGTTAAGGTGGCTTTATTTACTAAATGAATAAAACCATTTTGTCAATCATTGCAATGACCCATTTGGAGAATATATGTGAACAAACTTACAATAGTTAGTCAATTGAATGAAGTAGGTTTTAAATCATCTTTTATAGATGTTGTTGGTTTAGTTGTTTGAGCATTTAGCAAATAAATAAAGATACAGTAATTGGGGCTTATGTTAATTACATTGTTGTATGGTATGAATAAAATGTACATAGCATGTTCGGATTATGTTCTCTGATAATTATGTCGACTTAGGTTTAGTATGGTAAGTATGTTTTATGAAATTAAATGTAATACACATTTACATGCATATGTGAATCGTTTTAATTTATTTGTATTATTATATAAGAATGTTTATGTATGACTTAAGTGATTGGATAAAAGTTGTGGCATAACTAGTAATGCCCTGTAACCCTAATCCGGCGACGGATACGGGTTAGGGGTGTTACATTTTATTTTATCTTTTCTCTCTTTATTTTATTTTATTCATCAATTTAATCCACCTACTACACCCACTTTGACCAATTTTGACTTCTTTGTCCCCCTATGGCTGGCCATGACCTTTAGAAAGGTCTAATTGTCCATTTGGGACCAATATGCTATGGCTATTAGGCACCTTTAGCTTGTAAAATTGAACTTTCGCACTTTATGCGATTTAGTCATTTTTCGCAATTAAGCATGAAATCTCTAAAATTAAAGCACCAAAATTTACATGCACCTTTATAATCATGTTATAACTCATAAAATAACATTAAAATGATTTTCTCTAACCTCGGATTAGTGGTCTTGAGACCACTATTCTGACTAGCCCCTAAATCGAGCTGTTACAGAAAGCCTGTGCCAAGTCTTTCCATAAATTGATCTTGGCACGGCTCAGCTGATTGTACCATTTGGTAGCCGACCCGATCAAACTATCCTAGAAGCAATAGATTAACAATTGGCCATTATTTATAACACCCCTAA
This sequence comes from Gossypium australe, assembly GCA_005393395.2. Lineage (NCBI taxonomy): Eukaryota > Viridiplantae > Streptophyta > Magnoliopsida > Malvales > Malvaceae > Gossypium > Gossypium australe. Next base: position 69,653,593 of record CM016615.1, read on the forward strand.
CCCGTATCCGTCGCTGGATTATGGTTACAAGGCATTACCGAACAGAACATAACTCAATACAAACATTCTTTATATTTCATACATCATAATTCAATCACATCAATATACTTGAAATTTTATGTTTAATAAACAATATCACACAGCTTGTAAATCTAAGCACATTCATATAAATCATTTTTTTAAAATAAATCTCTAAATCAACTAAAAACCCAGCCATGCTAAATTACTATTAATACATAAACTATTCATGCTTCGCAATTAAACTACTTTACTTAAGAAGTAGTATATTCAAACATACAATCATTACATGCATGATATTCAATTACCTAATTTATAATCAAACATATATATATTACAACATTCATTTGTAAGACATTATAATGTTCACATAACTTTCTTTAGCCATTTTTTTCAATGTACTTAGCCAATCAATATATATATATATATATATCGATTCCATATACTTTAAACTTGCCATTTAACAACACCTTTCAATATTAACTATTTCATTCAACTAAGCACATATAACAAATCCAAACTATGCTAAATTCAGATCATAATAATGCATAAATTTTGAAATAAAATTTTGCTTCAACTGAACATACCAAATCGGACAGCATATAAATACATATATATATATATATATATATATATATATATATATACAAGGTATCAATTACACATAAAATTTCAGTCAAAACACACCAACTCGTAAAACATTATAATCCCATATTAAACCTTGCAATATATTTCCAAAATAAGTAAAGTATCAAAACCGAATATACACTAACCTAACACCATCTTTAAGACAACTCATAATGCAGATTATACATTATCAAATAGGTCTTTAATAAATCATACTAAATATTCAAATCCAAGACATAGCATGGTTATTCCAAAGCAAATATAAACACATATCATAAGTCAAAAACTGCATCTATTATTTACTTCATTGCTTAACCAAAATCATATGACCATTCATGTCATATTCAATCAAACCAAATAATGACAAATTATACCAACTTTCAAGACTACGTTTTCATTCATATACCTTTAATACATATATGTATTGTTTTGAATAGGCATTAAATATAATTAAAATGTACATCCATTAACACATGAGCCAAACACATCACACTTATATAAATACATAATAGTATTCCCCGAATGAACTTAAACCATAATCAATTTCAATGATTAACAGAACATATCAATTCACTCCACCTATATGCCATAACCGAACTTATATATATATATATCAAAACATTTACCACATTAACTAAACATAGCAACCATATTTCACATATAAATAAGCCATGGCCAAATCACTAAAACCATACACATCAAGCATTTAACCAATAACACATAAAACCAAACTTAAACATAATGATCAAGCCATGTTCGCATGGCTTTATATATACAAGTCCCCAAAAATCAAACATTTCAACTAGGCTATACATGCCATAAGATCGGATTCAAACTTAACAAAATACCGAAAGGAGATGATAGTGTGATAGACTTCTCTGACGATCCCCGAGCTCGTAAGCAACTTCCAAAATCTATAAAACGAAAAGCAAATACACACAGTAAGCTATCAAAGCTTAGTAAGTCAAAAGCAAATAAATACTTAATCATAAACAAATATTAATTTATTTAAACCGAAACAAGCCATTATCACTTATGTACATTTCCAATTTAATATCATATATCAAGTCGTATAAGTTTTGTATAAATTCTACTTTAACCTATTACTCAATTAAACATTAGTATAACTAACCAACACTTTCCTCATTACATACACATCAATAAGCCGAATACATATAAGTTCAAAAATGCCATCACATATTCCATATTTCACATAACTTCAAGTATTTAACTTACCTCAATCTCATAACTTAATATGAATACGTACCTGAGCATTTCTAACTTGATTTACACTCGATCTTAACTTATCAATTCCAGTTGAACCATTCTGAATTAAAAAGGATACTCGAATAGTAGGAAGGCTTGTACAATGCCAACGTCCTAGACGTGGTCTTACATGTAATCACATATCGATGTCACTATCCCAGACAGGGTCTTACACGAATCAAATACGATGCGAATGTCCCAAACATGGTCTTACACGTAAACACAAATCGATGCCAACTTCCCAGACGTGGTCTTACACGAAAACACATATCGGAATCATATGTCATGACATATGTATCCTAGCTATTCCTAAGGTTCGTACGGGACTTTCGGACATCAAATCTCGATCGAATCGAACTCTTAACTTAGCTTCCAAGCTCAATTATATTCGGCCAATACACAAATATATTCATAAAATTCCATTCAACATATAACGTTTATATATTTTCAAATTTAACAACATTTATATGCTTATAGATTTACCTCGGATATCGACGGGCAGAATAAACGACTATTCGATTATTTTTGTTTCCCCCCAATCCAAATCTGATTTCCTTAGTTCTTAATCTAATCATATTCAAATTAAACTCACTCAAACATAATTCCATTCAATTTAATCCAAAAACACATAAATGGGAAAATTACCATTTTGCCCCTGACATTTTACACTTTTTGTAATTTAGTATTGCATAAAACACAAAACATGGAAAAATTTGCACACACCATGCTTAAGCCGAATGTTACCCATGCTCATACAAGTCCGTACATTTCATTTATTTCACATTTTAGTCCCTAATTACTCAAATTCACCAAAAATCCAAAGACAAAACATGTTAATCTAACACATATATTTCTTATTTCATCAAATAACATCACAAAACTCATATCTTCATCAATGGCACATTTCAAAAATCTTCATCAAAATAAAAAAATTAAAGCATAGGCTTAGTACATTTCATAGCAACGATCTCAAAAACGTAAAAATTATCAAAAACCAAACAAAAACTAACCTTTAATCAAGCTAGATGAATGCCGAATGCAAGAAGAGCTTTAACCTTTCTTTCTTTTCTTATTTTTGGTAAATAAATATGAACATAGCTTTCTAATTTTATGCTTGTTTTATTATAAATTACATTATAATATATTATTTACTATTTTAACCTTTATAATTAATTATAAAACCACATAATGCATGGCTTTATCGCCAATTAAATTAAATAGTGGCCTAATTTAGTTTTAAGGACTTAACAATTAATAAACCATAGAAAATTAGTACTTTAACAAATAGAATGCCACTTTTACAATTTACGCGATTAAGTCCTTTTTCTTAAATTGAGCACACAAACAATAAAATTTTCATACAAAACTTTCACACACATAAATTAACATGCTGTAGACACCAAAAATAATATTAAAATATTTTTTTGACTGAGATTTGTGGTCCCAAAACCACTATTCCGATTAGGGTCGAAATCGGATTGTTACACTATTGACGTATCCCGTCATTCTTCAACAGAAAATTGTGATATGGGCTTCAGGGAAACTAGTCTTATTGTATTTTTCGACTTCTAGAGTTTTGAATTTTGGTGGGAGCACTAGATCCGGGACTAAACTCAATTCCTTAGCACCGACCTCGAAAAGGTAGTCAGCACTCTTTATCACTCTAAATTTCTCCTCCGACCACTTACACCGACCTTCCAACTATTTCGGTAGTTCTACTCTTGCCCTATCAATTTTTGCCATGCCGTCCAAATCTGGAACAATGGGGTTGGTTGAATTATCTCCGGGGTTGGAACCTGAACCCGTTGGGTAATTCACCGGTCCTGAGGTGCCGACTGGTATTGTTGTGGTCTTATGGTAACGGGTACTCTTCGTGGATATGTATCCGGTTGGGCTTGGGCGTTCATTGGGGTAAAGCTCGGGGTGTGTAGGGTCTTCGTTATCATCGTTAAAGTTTACAGCGTTCTTCCTTTTTTCAAGTTCGCGTGTCAATACTATGTCAACTAGCTTATTATGCTTCTTTGGGACTCCTGTATTTGGTCCTTCATGTCTTGTTGCACCTTAACTAATTGGTCCTGCAGCTGCGCTTTCAACTGATCTTGCATGTCTTTCTGAATTTGTTCTTGTCTCTCTGACCTTAACTAATTCGGTTGGCAGATTCTTGGTGTTTTCCAGGGTAACTATCATAATTGTGATTAATTAGGGTCTTTTTTATGAGATTTAGTACATGTAATGAAATGTAATACTAATTAATGAAAAATGAATGTAAAAAAAAAGGCATTGATTCTGGTTCAACTCCTTTAGAACAACTTTAATAAAAAATAAAATTCTTTACATAAAACGAATACATTTCACATATACAGCCTTGCCCTAATACTCAAAGCCTTAACTTTCCTAAGAAGCCAAGCTAATTCTCAGCCTCGACCTAATTCTAATTCATATTTCAGGCTCAGCAAGTCAACTTGAACTGCTAGGGTTTGCAAATGGTTGGCTACATCCCATACTTGAGTCAAAGCTTCACTCAAGACGTGGTCTCTATCCTTGATCTGACCTTGAGGGCGTTGGAGTTGTTCTGTAACAGCCCGATTTTGACCCTAATCGGAATAGTGGTTTTGGGACCAAAAATCTGAGTCTGAAAAATATTTTAAAATTATTTTGTGTGTTTATTGTGTGTGAATTTGTTGGTTTTAAATTTTCGCGACTTAATTTCGCCGTTCAGGTATTCGATTTGATAAAAGGACTTAATCGCGCAAAAGGTAAAAGTTACAAACTATAGTGTAAAGTGCTTAGTTGATAGTGGCTTTTTAATATGGAGTTCTTAAAGAGCAAATAGCCCATTTTTCAAAGATAGTGGACGGCAACATGCCATTTTAATATGTTTTATATGTTATTTATTATAATAAAAATTTATATTAATATAATATAATGTTATATATTATAATAACTTATCATAAAAAAATGAAAAAGCCAAAATTATTATTTGTTTCCATGACCGAAAGTTAAAACAAAAAGAAAAGAGAAAAGATGTTAGGGCATTTGGCCATTGTTGGACTTAATTAAGGTACGTATTAAGCTCGATTTTTGATAATTTTTACGTTTTTGAGATCGTTGATATGATTGGTGTTGTCGAATGTGATAATATTATAGGAGAAATGAGTTGTTTGTGAACCTTTAGTTATATGTGTATATATGAATGAATATGAGAACATATGTGTATTTTGTAATGAGAAGAAAATGGATTGATGGCACTATGTGTGCGAGCTTATATACCGAGCACTGTGTGTGCGAGATCGGTTGTCTGGCACTATGTGTGCGAACTTATATACCGAGCACTGTGTGTGCGAAATCAGTTGTATGGCACTATGTGTACGGAAAATAAGTAATGGCACTAAGTGTGCGATACATTACTGGTGAATGGCACTTTGTGTGCTCCTTATCAATGTAACGACACTAAGTGTGCGATACGTTACATATATATATTGCTCTATGTGTGCGGATTTGCAGATTCTTCATAGATATAAACTTAATAATAGAGGTGACAGAAAGGTGATAAATTGGTAAGTGCATATGTGATGTTTATTGAGCAAGTAAGTTGACAAAAATGCTATTGTATATGTGAAAATAAGGTAAGTCGGTTGTTGAATTGATTATATAAATGTTAAAGTTACAAATGTGAAAAATGTGAATGTATATATGATTGTGTATATTCGGCCAAATGGGGTATATGTGATTTTAATAGTGAGATTTATATAAGTTCATGTGTATTTGTATAATTAGCCATATGGTATGTGTATGAAATATTTAAATGATAACCTTGTATTTGAGAACATGTATATTCGGCTTTGTTAACTTAGTGTTAATATATAATAGTTGGTATATATATTTGCTTATGACTTATTAAGCTTAAATAGCTTACTCTGTGTGTATTCTTGTTTACTTCTGTTTATAGATTTGGATATACGTTACGAGCTCAGGAATCGTCAGCAAGACTACTCACACTATCGACAGTTTCCTTTGGTATTTTACTAAGTTGAAAATTTTAATATATGGCATGTATAGCATAGTAAAAGGTGGAATAGGAATTAGGTGCTTTGCATGTAAATAATGGCCATGCGAAGATGGCTTATCTTCTTTTGATTGATTTGGGTTCTGTGTTTATGGTTGATAATGGTCGTTGAAAAATGAGTTTCTATATATGCATTTTTTATTATGGTATATGTTCATGATAGGTAAGTATCTGATATGTTTTTAAGTTAGATATGTTGAACTTGGTTATGTGATTTATATATCTATATTTGATATGTTTTGTACGATGGAATGACTTATTAAGAAGCGGACTAAACCGAATGTATACATATAGACATTTTGATTGTGGTTAAGTGTAATTTATGTGTAATAAGTTTTAGTAAGTGTATGTACTTATATGATGTAATTTGGTTTTTGATGATATAAAGATTTGGATTGGATAAATAGGTATAAGGTTGGGTTTAGTCAATAAGTTATGAATAAATTTGTTTGTATTGATGGTGTTAATTAGATACATTCGGCTATGGAATGAATTTGTGATAGATGTTTGAATGTGATGATAATGGATTTAGTTTTGTAATTAGATTTTGAAAAATTTATATTGATAAATGGTAAGTTTTGGTTTTAATTTTGGTTATGTGAGAAACAATGGATATGATTCGTAATCAATTTGGATATACAATGTGACATAAATTCGAATAGAAAAAAATCAAGTAGGTAAGTGTATATGCATTCGGCCTAAGAATTTGACTAGGAAGTTATGCATGTATTTATATAGGTATTCGACTATACTTGTTTGAAATATTTGATGGTTGTTAATGAATTGTTCTTTATGGGATATTGTGTGTAATATCCCGGGTTAGGGGCTATCTTGTTATGGCTTTGTTTGCATGTGTTTGAGGTGCTATGTTGTTGTTTGTGTGGTTTCAGGGCGTAGTTGTAAGCTAGAAGTAAGCCTGAGTAGGTGGGAAAATTTTAGTTTTAGGCTTAGGTGAGAGGAGCTGAGGAAGTTGGGGCTTATAGATATTATTTGGTGTTTGTGAGCATAAGAAGTGAGCTGGTGGAGTGGCAAGCTAGACGCCACTAAGGGCTTGAGAGTGTGACGCCACTTGCAGGGGGAAGGGGGTCCTGTGTTCAAGCTGCAGGATGCTCACTTTTTGTCTCCATTTTGACGCCAAGGTGGTTGAGGTTGGACCAAGTCAAATATTTGAATGGTGGGTGGAGAGCAAATTGTGGAGGTGGACTAGTTCAACTAGTTTGAATGGGTGGTTTGGAGAAATTGTTGGTAGTGGCCGAATGTTGGGGAGTTTGTGGAGAGAGTGGCCAATTTTGGTAAGTGGGGAGAGAGAATGCCGAAATTCATTAGGCAATTTTGTGCATGTTTCGGCCAAAAGCAATTGGTAAGCCAAATTCTCCTTTTTGTCAAGCTAGCCGAAAGTTCAAGAGAGTTCTTCATTTTTCTTCTTTGTGTAACACCCCAAACCCGGTCCAAACACTACGACCGAATTTGGTGTGCCACAGAGAAAGTACTTTTGAAAATCCTTTTAAGTTGAATTATCTTTTTGGTAAAAGATAGTTGTTTTGTTTAAAAAGTTTGAGGTGTATAAAATCATACTTAGGTTTATTTTGAAAGTAATCATCAAGTCAAATTGTTACAGATTCAGGTGTGCCCGATGGCACATTAAAACATATCGCGATTTAATTTTTGAGGAAACATGTGCATTTAATTTAATATTAATAAAAATAGTTTTAAACAAATTCATCCAAAAAAAAAATAATAAAAATATATCTAGGAGGCCTTATTACAAAATAAACCAACATTTAAAATAAATAAAATAAATCCAAGTCCATCTAGTTAAAATTTCCACCGCATGGCCACCTCGAGTCCATCCGGCTCCACCTCCGCAATCTACTCATCTGCAAAATGTTAAGGGAAGGGGTGAGTCACCAAGACTCAGTGTATAAATCCCCCACCCGGAAAATACATCTCATACACAATTTATTAATAAACATGCTCATGCAACCCAACTAGCCATCCATACTCCTTTTCTACCCCGTGTGGTCAAAACCACTGATGACTTAAAGTCACAATTTAAATGATGGGGCCAACCCATCGTGTGGTCAAAACCACTGATGACCAAAGGTCACAATAGAGCAAATGTGGTCAAAACCACTGGTGGTACCAAACCACTGGGACTTAGTCGTAATTTATCAATTGTTGTGGTCAAAACCACTGATGACCATAGGTCACAAATAATCTGATGGGGCCAACCCATCTTGTGGTCAAAACCACTGACGACAGTCCATATTTCATTCCCCCTCCTCTCATCAATCCCACCATCACATGCTTATACATCAAATCGCATATATCATGTCATAATATTAAACATCATGTGATAGCATGCAAACATATATCAAGGTTACAGTTAGGGGAACTTACCCGAAATCCATGATTAAGCCACAAGCTATTCATAAACAAAAGATAACAAGCAATTTTGTCATGTACATTAATAAAGTGTGTAAAGAGATCTTACACACCTGTTATTATCGAAACTCCTAGATCTCGAAAAGCCGATCTATGACGCTAGATCCTGATCCTACATTCGGCCAAATGTCAGTGTTAATACCAAAGGCCTATTAGGCCAAACCAATTATTTAAAAGGGTTCTCCTTTTTGAACCCGAATCCTTACCTACTCGCTTTTGAGTACTAACCTTCTGTTTGCACCCTATAATCGGCAACCATTAGTAGCCCCTTAATAGCCTTCGGCTTTGAACACCAATTAAATAAAATAGATTCTTACCAAAATCGATTGATGGAGAGTCAAATCTATTGCTTGAAAATCCCGTAGTTCCTAGATGATATCGATTCAAAGAGAGATTAGCCAAACTCTTAACAAGGCTAGCCATATCAAGAACAAAGATTTAGCTTAGAGTGACCCCTTACCACACCATGAAATTCGGCAGCACCTAGCTAGGGGGAAAAAGAAGGTTTGGCCAACACTAATGGAAGGGCTGAAATTTTTGAGAAGAAAAAGATGCTGGAAATTTTGAACAGTTTTGGCTTAAGAACAAGGAGAAATTCGGCAGCAAAGTAAAAGAAAAAGATGCTGGAATTTTTTAACAATTTAGGCAATGTAACAAAGGGAGATTCGGCAGCAGTAAATTGGAGAAAAATTGTTGAGTTTGGCACTTCTTTGCTATTCAAATCAGATATGGACAGCCCTAGAGAGTCCCTATTTCGGCAAACACCCTCCTATTTCATGATAATTTCCAGCCTTTAATTATCCAAGATAATTCATGATTTATCCCAAGAATTCAAAGGCAATTAAACCACTAATAACCCCCCCCACTTCCAGCCGAATATGAGCCAAAAAAATAGCTCTCCCTTATCACCTATTTAAAATAAAAAAAATAAAATAAAATAATGCCTAACCCCCACTCCAGAAAACATGCAAAAATGATAGCTTTTCTTCATTAAAATAAGAGTCCAAATAGCAATCACCTTTGCCTTCCTAAATGAATAATAAAATAGAGGTTAGCACACCCCAGCCGAATGCAAAAACCAAAGAAAGCTAGTTTAATCTTTTATCACTTTCCTATATATTCTCTTATCCTTTAACAATTAAATTAATCCCATGCATTGTCAATTTAAAAGTCCAAAATCGGGCCACCACCTAAAAATCCTCTTGGCCACGTATCATAATTTAATCCAAATAATAATCTAATTACAAATCTAATTTAATATCCTTATCTATCTCCATTATCTTATTATCTAATTATAATAAAATAGAAGAAGCCATGTGCTTAACAATTCTTCCAGCCGAAATCAAAATTCCAAATGCTAAGCTTATCTTTACCCATTTGCACCAATAAAATAACATAGCAATTATCCTCCTATCACCACTTTAAGAACAAATAAAAATAAAAATAATGATAATAATAATCCCATTTATTTAGCCGAATTCTAGAAGAATTAAACAAACATGCATCCTTCATCCAAATTGAAGCCCATGTGCAGACCATTTCGCCAACTTGCATGAAGGAAAAAAAAATAAAATCCCAATTGCAGCATCTTGGGTTCGAACGCAGGACCTCACGCATCAGCCCTTTCTTCCACGCCCCTAGCCACTTCTTCCAACCCAACTTTCTTGCCAAAATGCCACAACATTTAATTTTAAGGCCTTCTTCCATTTGTAACGCCAAACCCAAAATTTAAACACCCCTTGCTGCTGCCGTGCCTTGAACCCAGGCCCTTGCTGGCGTTGCTTCCAGCCCTTAAGTGGCACCTTGTAGCCACTTCGCCAAGGCCTACTTTGTGTCAGAACTTGCCCAAAAATTTTATTAAAGCCTTCTCTCCTCTAGCTCCCTCTTTTATGGTAAAAAAAAATATTCTAACACTAGATCAGGCCTAACTCGGGTTTAATTCTAGACCCTAAAATACGCCAAATAAATCATAATATTTATTCTTCAGGCACACACATGGGAAATTAGCTAAGTTACAAACAACCCCTAACTTAGGGTGTTACAATTCTACCCCCCTTAAAAATAATTTCGTCCTCGAAATTACTTTCTAACGAATAGTCGTACATCTTAACTCACCGTGCTACGCTTATGCTGCGCATTCTGATTTTAATAGAACTATCCTACTTCCTAGGCACAATCTCTAAGTTCACAACCAAGGTTTCAGGCACTTCCCTAGCAAAACAAGAAAACTCTACAACAATCAACGTAATTAAGGGTATTCCAGAAGTAAGGAACATACCCGTTGTTGCATCTGGTACATCCTCCTCCTCGCGACGGCCAACTGCATAAACCAACCTTGGTTGCCTCGCCTCTGCACCTTCAGCACCTCGGCTATGCCTGTTACCATTTCCATTACCTCTAGCTGCACCTCGACCCCTCTGTGGTGGTCTTTCATTTCTAACCTGAGCATGGTTCTGTCCCTCTGGTTGATTCTTAGCTAACTTCTGAGGACAATCCCTTACACGGTGATCGAATGATCCACACTCGAAGCATCCACGATTACCATTCCAACACTCCCCCTTGTGAAACTTGCCACACTTGTCACACCGTGGCGGCCATTGGGTATTAGCAGTAACAGCAGGCCTAGCAGCTTGATCCGACCCATCAAACCTCGTCCTCTTCTGTTCATTACCTGAGAACCTTGAAGGTTCCGAGCTCCTCTTATTCCAATTCCGTTCTTGGTTCCGCTTAACGGACTGTCTTACTCCCTCAGCCACTTTAGACTTCTCCACAAGGACAGCAAACTCTCGTTCCTGTTGTGGAGCTATCATCATTCTCAGCTCATCCCTAAGCCCATCTTCAAACCTGACACAGCGCTCATGCTCGGTACCCACAATACCACGAGCATACCTACTCAACCGGAGGAACTCGGCCTCATATTCCGCCACTGACTTATTTCCCTGAACCAGGTTCAAGAAAGCCTTCCGTTGTGCATCTACGTAGCTAGTTCCGACATACTTCTTTTGATAGGCATCCTTGAAAAATTCCCAGGTGAGATTTTCTGCCACAGTTCCATCCCTTACAGTGAGCCACCACTGATATGACTCATCCCGAAGCAAGGAAATTATACCCTTTAATTTCTCCTCAGCTGTAAAATCTATGTCATCCATGATCCTTTCAGTTGCTTCCAACCAGTACTCCGCCGTACTGGGTGCCACTCCGGAAACTCCCCTAAATACTTCTGCTCCGTTAGCCCGGAGTCGTTCCACCACAGATTTACGGGCTCCTGCACCCGCGCTAGCCTCAACAACTCGTTCCAATACCCGTAATACAGCTTGAGATACGACATCATTTCCACCCGTCTGATCTTGAAATTCAGTTTCCGCTTCCGGCAGATCCGGCATCTCATTTCCTGACCCGTGACCAGACCTTGCTGGCTCCGACAAGGTCATCCTACCCCTACCACGGCCACGCGGCGGACGTCCACGACCTCTAGAACTCATCTTAACTATCGTGCTTTAATCTGATTAAGAAAATTTTTATGCGTTAGCATTTGTTCCACTTTCTTATTCGTGAAGAAATTTTATAGATAGAGTTTTAATCAGAGATTCTTTCGAGCAACCAAGGTTTCAGTTCTCTATCCTAGTTCACACAAAGGAGTTCATGCATCCATTCCTTAATACTTTCCATACCTATTCGCTCTTCGGACATTTCTGCCCATTTCTAACCCAGGGGTATTTTCGTCATTTTCCTACAGGGGTATTTTCGTAATAAAAGAAGTTTTAAAACTTTAGTAAAGTAGGTCGTTTTGTAATTCCCAAAACTGGAGGGTTTTTCTGGAAAAAAATTTGTAAAATTTAGAGATATAGCATCGTTTTGAAACCAGGGGTATTTTGGTAATTTTGTCATTCAGGGGCAATTTCAAAATTTTAATAAGTCAGGGATATTTTAACAGTTGTAAAACTCCGAGGGTTCCTTTTTGAAAATGTTCCTTTTCAAATAGTGATGTTTGTAAAGATTCCCAAAACCAGGGTCGTTTCGGTAATTTTGCAATTTAAGGGTGTTTTCAAAATTTTCCAACACCAAAGTATTTTATTGATAATTTTCAAAGCTAAGTTGTTGAATATTTGTAAAATAGTTGAAATTTTTGAGCAAAACCATTGAACTAATATTTTATGAACCGAGGGCATTTTAGTAATTTTACCCCTAAGGGCATTTTTGTAATTTTTCACAAATCAAGTTTTTCGAGGAAAACGTTGTAAAAATGACGTTCTCAGATTTGAAAGAGTTATTGCAAAAGTTTTGAAAACATTAGGGTTGTTGTTGTTTCATTCTTTTTCGAAAACATGGCTAATTCCCTTTTCGGGTTTTAATCATTATGTTTAGCCTATGACCGAGCCATCTTGATCAGGGTGAACCAAGGCTACGCACCAGGCAGGATTCGAGTGAAGAGGAGGTGGGTCACGCGGACCGCTTAAATACCAAGCTCTCACCGAACCTTTCTAGACATGCGCACAGAGGTTGCCACACCACTGAGCCCTCTGAGTTAGGGTGAACCGAAGCTACGCACCAGGTAGGATACCTGTGAAGAGGAGGTGAGTCACGAGGACTGCTTAAATACCAGGCTCTTCCGGATCCACTCCTAGACATGCGTACAGGGGTTACCACACCCTAGCTCACTGACTAAGTCATAGGTGGGTTAAGTTCCTTAAGTCTTATGCGTTGTTGTGTGTTTGAGTAATCTAGTCCTAGGGTCAAATCCTATAAGTCTATTCTACGTTCCATGCTTCCTACCCTTCTACAGAATATAATTCACAAAGAATGTTCAGAAGTACTTACCTGGGCGGATCGGTGCCGGTGACTCGGGCCATGCTGTTCAAAATCCAAAAATTATTTCATAAGGCCTTTTAAAACATTTTTTTTTGGGCCTTGGGCCCCACAGCCGAGCTTTGAACTGGGCTCTGATACCAATTTGTAACACCCCAAACCCGGTCCAAACACTACGACCGAATTTGGTGTGCCACAGAGAAAGTACTTTTGAAAATCCTTTTAAGTTGAATTATCTTTTTGGTAAAAGATAGTTGTTTTGTTTAAAAAGTTTGAGGTGTATAAAATCATACTTAGGTTTATTTTGAAAGTAATCATCAAGTCAAATTGTTACAGATTCAGGTGTGCCCGATGGCACATTAAAACATATCGCGATTTAATTTTTGAGGAAACATGTGCATTTAATTTAATATTAATAAAAATAGTTTTAAACAAATTCATCCAAAACAAAAATAATAAAAATATATCTAGGAGGCCTTATTACAAAATAAACCAACATTTAAAATAAATAAAATAAATCCAAGTCCATCTAGTTAAAATTTCCACCGCATGGCCACCTCGAGTCCATCCGGCTCCACCTCCGCAATCTACTCATCTGCAAAATGTTAAGGGAAGGGGTGAGTCACCAAGACTCAGTGTATAAATCCCCCACCCGGAAAATACATCTCATACACAATTTATTAATAAACATGCTCATGCAACCCAACTAGCCATCCATACTCCTTTTCTACCCCGTGTGGTCAAAACCACTGATGACTTAAAGTCACAATTTAAATGATGGGGCCAACCCATCGTGTGGTCAAAACCACTGATGACCAAAGGTCACAATAGAGCAAATGTGGTCAAAACCACTGGTGGTACCAAACCACTGGGACTTAGTCGTAATTTATCAATTGTTGTGGTCAAAACCACTGATGACCATAGGTCACAAATAATCTGATGGGGCCAACCCATCTTGTGGTCAAAACCACTGACGACAGTCCATATTTCATTCCCCCTCCTCTCATCAATCCCACCATCACATGCTTATACATCAAATCGCATATATCATGTCATAATATTAAACATCATGTGATAGCATGCAAACATATATCAAGGTTACAGTTAGGGGAACTTACCCGAAATCCATGATTAAGCCACAAGCTATTCATAAACAAAAGATAACAAGCAATTTTGTCATGTACATTAATAAAGTGTGTAAAGAGATCTTACACACCTGTTATTATCGAAACTCCTAGATCTCGAAAAGCCGATCTATGACGCTAGATCCTGATCCTACATTCGGCCAAATGTCAGTGTTAATACCAAAGGCCTATTAGGCCAAACCAATTATTTAAAAGGGTTCTCCTTTTTGAACCCGAATCCTTACCTACTCGCTTTTGAGTACTAACCTTCTGTTTGCACCCTATAATCGGCAACCATTAGTAGCCCCTTAATAGCCTTCGGCTTTGAACACCAATTAAATAAAATAGATTCTTACCAAAATCGATTGATGGAGAGTCAAATCTATTGCTTGAAAATCCCGTAGTTCCTAGATGATATCGATTCAAAGAGAGATTAGCCAAACTCTTAACAAGGCTAGCCATATCAAGAACAAAGATTTAGCTTAGAGTGACCCCTTACCACACCATGAAATTCGGCAGCACCTAGCTAGGGGGAAAAAGAAGGTTTGGCCAACACTAATGGAAGGGCTGAAATTTTTGAGAAGAAAAAGATGCTGGAAATTTTGAACAGTTTTGGCTTAAGAACAAGGAGAAATTCGGCAGCAAAGTAAAAGAAAAAGATGCTGGAATTTTTTAACAATTTAGGCAATGTAACAAAGGGAGATTCGGCAGCAGTAAATTGGAGAAAAATTGTTGAGTTTGGCACTTCTTTGCTATTCAAATCAGATATGGACAGCCCTAGAGAGTCCCTATTTCGGCAAACACCCTCCTATTTCATGATAATTTCCAGCCTTTAATTATCCAAGATAATTCATGATTTATCCCAAGAATTCAAAGGCAATTAAACCACTAATAACCCCCCCCACTTCCAGCCGAATATGAGCCAAAAAAATAGCTCTCCCTTATCACCTATTTAAAATAAAAAAAAAATAAAATAAAATAATGCCTAACCCCCACTCCAGAAAACATGCAAAAATGATAGCTTTTCTTCATTAAAATAAGAGTCCAAATAGCAATCACCTTTGCCTTCCTAAATGAATAATAAAATAGAGGTTAGCACACCCCAGCCGAATGCAAAAACCAAAGAAAGCTAGTTTAATCTTTTATCACTTTCCTATATATTCTCTTATCCTTTAACAATTAAATTAATCCCATGCATTGTCAATTTAAAAGTCCAAAATCGGGCCACCACCTAAAAATCCTCTTGGCCACGTATCATAATTTAATCCAAATAATAATCTAATTACAAATCTAATTTAATATCCTTATCTATCTCCATTATCTTATTATCTAATTATAATAAAATAGAAGAAGCCATGTGCTTAACAATTCTTCCAGCCGAAATCAAAATTCCAAATGCTAAGCTTATCTTTACCCATTTGCACCAATAAAATAACATAGCAATTATCCTCCTATCACCACTTTAAGAACAAATAAAAATAAAAATAATGATAATAATAATCCCATTTATTTAGCCGAATTCTAGAAGAATTAAACAAACATGCATCCTTCATCCAAATTGAAGCCCATGTGCAGACCATTTCGCCAACTTGCATGAAGGAAAAAAAAATAAAATCCCAATTGCAGCATCTTGGGTTCGAACGCAGGACCTCACGCATCAGCCCTTTCTTCCACGCCCCTAGCCACTTCTTCCAACCCAACTTTCTTGCCAAAATGCCACAACATTTAATTTTAAGGCCTTCTTCCATTTGTAACGCCAAACCCAAAATTTAAACACCCCTTGCTGCTGCCGTGCCTTGAACCCAGGCCCTTGCTGGCGTTGCTTCCAGCCCTTAAGTGGCACCTTGTAGCCACTTCGCCAAGGCCTACTTTGTGTCAGAACTTGCCCAAAAATTTTATTAAAGCCTTCTCTCCTCTAGCTCCCTCTTTTATGGTAAAAAAAAATATTCTAACACTAGATCAGGCCTAACTCGGGTTTAATTCTAGACCCTAAAATACGCCAAATAAATCATAATATTTATTCTTCAGGCACACACATGGGAAATTAGCTAAGTTACAAACAACCCCTAACTTAGGGTGTTACACTTTGTGAAACCGAGAGTCCAAACACTTTCTTGCCGAAATTTACCTTGTGTTTCTACATTTTGTTTGGTGGCTGAATGCTCCTTTCCATGTTCTTCTTTCTTTTTCTTTTTGAGTAAGCCGAAATAGAACTCTCTCCTCTCCATACTCTCTTCTTTGTTTGAAAACCTTGATAGTGGAAACTCTTTCTTCAAAGCACTTCTTCATTTCTTTTTCTCTTCAAAACCGAAGGTACCCTCCCTTATTCATCCTTTATTTTCTTTCTTTTCCTAAACTCTATTGCCGTTTTCTCCATTTCTTCTCACCTTGACTTTTATTTCTTTTTCACACTAATCCGAGCATAGGGGTGTTAAACACCTAGGGCCGAATCTCTTCCCTCTTCTAGTGGTTTTCTTGGCCGAATTTCGGTGTGGTGTGAATCTCTTCTAGCCTTGGTTCTAGTTGGGTTAAGAGGAAGGTAAGTATAGGGCCGAATGGCTGTTTCTTTTCTCCTGTGTTCCTGTCGATTTTGATTTGGTTAGGAACCGATTGTGGTGATTGGTGAAAGGAGTTAACCTTTTGGTGTTGAACCGATTTCTTTAGGGGCATCCGGGATTGGGAAGCAGTCAAGTGGAGCCTTCTGTCTTTGTTAACCGAGTGGTAAGTGGTGGTAAGGGCTGGTTCTATTAGTTCATTCTTTTAGTTTCGTCAAGTCAAGTGTTCAAAGGATTAACTGTTTTCTTTCAGGGTGTGGCCGATTGATTTAGGAACCATCGGTTGGTTCGGGATTTGGTAGGAAACCAAATCAAGGGTAAGGTAAGGGTTAAGCGTTAAACCCTCTTGATTTATTGGTCTTGGCCGAATGGTATAAGTGACTGACCTATGTTTGGCCGATTATAGGAGCAGAGTAATCGAGGGATTTAGACCGGTTCTTCGGGGATTTAGACTTGCGTGTTAACAGGTGTGTAATTTAACACACTTCTTACTTAGTAATATTTTTAATAAATCTGATTGCCTTTGTAAGACCAAAACAGTATGATGAATGATATGATACCCAATGGGGTATGTGTACGGATCCGGGTAAGTCCGTTTCATGATGAGTTCTATTAATGGTATATGATAACATGGTTGCTGATGTATGTGATATGAGATGCGATACTAAACATATTAGCATGACTGCATGATTTACATGATTTCCATCAGTATGACATGTATGGGTGATATGAGAGGAGGGGGAAATATGATATCCGTGTCTTTGGGACACCAGAGGTTTGGCACCTCCAGTGGTTTGGTACCACAGAATGATTTATTGTGACTTTGGGTCACCAGAGGTTTGGCACCTCAGCGTCTCGTCCCAGTGGCTTAGCACCACAGTGGGTTGGCCCCACGGTTGATATTACGGGATTGACGCTAGTGATTTGGTATCACACGATGGGTTGGCCCCATCATCTGATTCGTGACTGCGGTCATCAGTGATTTGGTATCACCCTTGTGTCTTTGGGACACCAGAGGTTTGGCACCTCATTGCGACTCATCCCTGTGGTTTGACACCACCGTGGGTTGGCCCCACTTATGAGATACGGGATTGTCGCCAGTGATTTGGTATCACACGATGGGTTGGCCCCATCATTGGATTATACGTGACTTTGGGTCACCAGTGGTTTGGCACCATATTGATGGATATCGTGACTTTGGGTCACCAGTGGTTTGGCACCACCAGTGGTTTGGTACCACACGGGGTAGAAAGGTGTTATGGATGGCTAGGATCGGGTACATTAATTGTATTGCTATGATATGATGTGTGTTAGCATGTTGCATTACCGGGAGGGGGATTTATGCACTGAGTCTTGCGACTCACCTTCTCCTTTGATTTTTCAGGTGACACTTAGTTGCGGACATGGAGCCGGGAGGGACTCGAGGTGCTCATGCCATGAATAAATATGGATTTGCTCTGACTTTTAAAATTTGGTACTTTATTTTATCCATTTCTATTCTGGGTTTTATTTGGATTGTAAACGGCCTTTTAAATTATGGTTTGCTATGTTTATGTTTAAAGTAGACTTTGATCATGTTTTAACAAAATAATGGGTAAAATCTGGCTAAAATTTGGAAAGATAAGGTTTTTCAAACTACAACGCGAAATGTTTTAAACATTACGATCGGGTAACAAGCTACAAATCAAAATGCACATAGCTCAAATGTTTTCCAACTTGAATTCAATTTCTCACTAAGTCCGGAAATCATTTTTAAGCAACAATAAGGAAGTGGTTGGATTTCTAAATGTTATAAATTTTCTTATACCTATGGTTTCAAGTAAGTTTTCAAATTTCCGGATTTCCAAATGCGCCATTGGTTTTAAACAATCATGCCCAAGATTTCTACAAGTACAAAACTTACCAAAGTGTTTTTTCAAACTTTTAAACAAAAACCTAGCCTCTCAAATACGACTTTCCCCGTAACATACCAGATTCGGTCGTGGTGTATTGACCGGGTTTGGGGTGTTACATTGTGAGATTATGGAAAAGTGACTAATATGTTATATAAGAACATGGGTGTATTAATTTTGAAATGTAACATAATTAGGTATATCATTTACCTATTTAAATAGTTGATATGTATAATAAATTATTCAAGTTGTTTAGCATAATAATCGAATAGTACATGGAATGAGTGACTAAACATGTAGTTTATTTGATTAATGATATGTATTAAAATGATTAAGTATAAGATGAGTTTGATATTTGTTAATAAATGAAATTGAAATAATGAATGTCCTATTGTTTGGTAAGTATAAGATGATAGATATGTTTGAATTTATAAAGATTGGTATGGTTTGATTTAAATAGAGAATGTGCAACCTCATTCTGTTTGGATGATTCAATACATAAACGCTAGCTTTAATTTGAATGTTAAGTATGTGTCTTTGGTCTGAATGTTAAGTATGTGAATATAATATGTTATGTATTGATTATTTTTACTCTTGAATATACATGATATGTTTATAAAAAAAACTGCATGTTCTGAGTGATGTCTTATTCAGTAATGCCTCGTAACCCTAATCTGGTGATGGATATGGGCTAGGGGTGTTACATTTGATTGGTATCAGAGCTATGGTTTAGCCGGTTCTAGGACTACCATAGCGTATGTGAGTCTAGCTATACATGCCATATATAATCTGCGATAGTGTGATATCTCTCGACTCTAACGAAGATTGTTTTGATGAAATAGATAAGTTTTTCAACTGAGCTAATTCTGATAGTACAGAAGTAAATATTCAAATAATTGAATGGAGATGTGCTGATGATGAGTTGAGACTCATAAACGTAAGAATCAAATTGTATGACCTGTTGTTATTGATAAATGTGGTAATTACATGAGCATATGAGATATGATATTTGAATTATGACTGCTATCTGAAATGCTCTGATTTTGAAATGGTGATTTGAGTTGGCATATGAACAATGTGTTAATAATAAAAAGTGATTAAAAGAAAAGGTATATTAAATGATTTGAGAATGTAAAATTAGTAATGAACTGACCATTCGTGATAGTATGTATTATGTGCAATCATGTGAGAGTTAAATTTGAGGCTCTACTACCCTCACCCCCTTGTCAGAAAAATGTTACAATTTTATTATAAGAATTGGAATGAATAAGCTCACTAATGTGAAGTTTTAGAAAATCCGTGTTTGAAAGATTAGTAATGTGGTCTGCAAAGAGAATGAATCAGCAAATGAAGACAGTACTAAAAGAGATATTGGGCAGTTCTGAAGAGTGTTCAAATTTTGCAAAGTCACTGTTAAAGAAAAAGTTAACTCCGATTAAATGTTATTCAGGTATGTTATCTAAATAAAGTATTAACTCAAAGCTTTCCTGAATTGATTTCTATTAGTGATGGGATGATATGAAAATTTCTGATGACAAAATTAGATAGTGGATTGATGTTTTAATTGTATTGATGGTTGAATGCAATGGTTATAGTCGAGAAGTTATTATGATTCCATTTGGACATTCTGTGTGTAGATTTATCCTCAGAAGTATATGTGACTGTTTAATTTCAAAAAGAAAGTTTTATCGTATAAGAATATTAGCTAATCATATTAATAGACGAAAGTATCGTTGATCTGTTTGGGTTATATTCGACATTGTTATATCTTCCTTTGATAATTTATTCCATGGTGTGGATATGAAAGTCGACGGTAAAATCTGTATGAGACTAATATTCTGTTCCTTGTGGTTATTTCTCTGTTGAAAATACGTGAAGATTATATTACTTATGTTACTGTGGATTTCAGTATTTATGAGCGACATTGATCTTTCTGGATATTTCTGGGATATCATTAGAACAAATATTATTTTATATGAGTTGTAATTTTCAAATATTCTGTGTAACTCCAAATGTTGAATTTTTTATGTTACGGTATTATTATGATTCCATGTGATTATCTGCAAGAGATTTCTATTTGACAGAGATGACTCTGTCTATTCCAATTATAATTTCTGGCTTGAAATGTGAGAATACAGTGGTACCTTCCTCAGAGTTATAGAAGACGTGTTTCTACAATGGTTGCTATCTAAATCATATTTGATTCCTTTCTATGTTCAGATACTTCATTAACAGCTAGGATAATACTCATTATAGGATTGAGACATTGTTCCTAATAAAGTTCAATGATTTCTACTTGGTTAAGGTGATTTTAGTATAATTCGGAGTTTCGATGATTAATATATGAGACAACTTTATTATGAACTTTTTTCTAATTCTCGTGAAAGTTTGACAGTGATAAAAGTGAAAATGATAGAAAATCAAGATATATTTGTATAATGATATGTCTGGGGTCATCCTTCTAATGAGAATAAAAATTTCTTTGAAAAGATCGATTCAGTAGTTAGTATGATTTGAATTATTTGATTGAAAAGTTAATTGGGATATATGTGTTTGAATTTATCTACGAACTGGAAATAAACTTTGAATGTACATGTATGAATTGAAGAATAGATTGAAAGAAGAATTTGTATTCTTAAAGAATCTGATGTATGTTTTCCAAACGAGGTACGGACACTATGAGTTTCTGGTTATGCCTTTCGGATTTACTAATGCACCTACTATTCTCATGGATTTGATGAATTGAATCTTTAGATAGTATCTTGATTAATTTGTGGTATTGTTCATAAATGACATTTAGATCTATTCTCGTGATGAAACTGAGCATGCCAAGCATCTGAGATTTGTGTTATAGACTTTGCGAGAAAAACAGTTGTGTGCGAAATTCAGTAAATGTGAGTTCTGGTTATGCGAAGTCCGTTTTCAAGGTTATGTTGTATCCGCATCGGGTTTTCGGGTTGACCCGAGTAAAATTTCAGCAATACTTGATTGGAAATCTCCGAAAAATGTCTCCGAAGTTCAAAGTTTTCTGGGACTTGCTCGTTATTACTGACGGTATGTGAAATGTTTCTCTCTATGATCGCGACACTTATGACGATGCTGTTACAGAAAGATGTTAAGTTTGAGTGGTCAGAAAAGTTTTGATCAGTTAAAAACTCTATTGACAGAAGCTTCAGTGTTAATTCAGCAAGAATCTGGTAAAGAATTTGTTATTTACAGTGATGCATCTTTGAGTGGTATGGGTTGGGTTTTGATGCAGGAAAGCAAAGTTATAGTTTATGTCTCGAGATAGCTGAAGCCACAAGAAAAGAACTATCTAACACATGATTTGGAGTTAGCAGCTATTGTGTTCGCATTAATGATTTGGTGTCACTATCTGTTCGGTGAAAAATGTCATGTTTGTTCTGATCATAAAAGCCTGAAGTATTTAATGACTTAGAAATATCTTAATTTGAGCCAACATCGATGATTAGAGTTGTTAAAAGAGTATGAGCAGTGATTGACTATCATTCGGGAAAGGCTAATGTTGTTGCTGATGCTTTGAGTAGAAAATCATTATTTACTTTGTGCGCAATGAATGCGTATATGGTGATATCTGATGATGGCTCGATAATAGCTGAATTAAAAGCAAGACTGTTATTTGTTCAACAAATTTGTGATACTCAGAAAGTTGATAATGAATTGTTAGCAAAGCGAGCTCAGTGTGAAACGAATATTGAATCTGAATTCTGAGTTGATAAAAATAATTATTTGAGGTTCAGAAACCGAGTATGTGTTCAGAGAAATTCAGAGTTAATTTAGATGATTCTGAACGAAGCTTACAATAGTCGGTTATCTATTCATCCGGGTAGTATGAATATGTATAATGATTTGAAGTAGTTCTATTGGTGGTCTGGTATAAAATGAGACATATCTGACTTTGTTTCGAAATGCTTAGTCTGTTAGTAAGTAAAAGCCAAGCATTAAGTACCTTCTGGGTTAATTCAGCCGATTGTGATATTCGGGTGGAAATGGGATAGGGTCACGATAGATTTTGTATCTAGTTCACCGTTGACACTGAGCAAGAAAGATGTAATCTGGGTTATTGTGGATAGAATGATTAAATCTGGTTTACCTTTGATTGGATTTGCTCATAATAGTAGCTTTCAATTTAGTATCAAAATGGTACCCTACGAGGCTTTGTACAGTTGTAAATGCCGTACACCATTGTATTGGATCGAACTCAGTGAAAGTAAGATACACGAGGTTGACTCGACCAAAGAAACAGAACAGAAAGTGATAGTGATCCGTGATAGCTTGAAAGCTGCATCAGATCGTCAGAAGTCATATGCATATTTGAAACGTAAAGATATTTAATTTCAGATCGGATATCAAGTGTTTCTGAAAGTTTCACCATGGAAGAAAGTACTCAGATTCGGTCGTAAAGGCAAGTTGAGTCCGAGATTTATTGGGTTGTATAAGATCAAAGAGCGTTATCCAAACCTATTCACCGGTAAGATTTTCGGGGACAAAAATCCCTAAGGGGGGAGAGTTGTAATAGCCCGATTTTGACCTTAATGGGAATAGTGGTTTCGGGACCACAAATCCGAGTCTAAAAAATATTTTAAAATTATTTTGTGTGTTTATTGTGTGTGAATTTGTTGGTTTTAAATTTTCGTGACTTAATTTTGTCAGTTAGGTATTCGATTTAATAAAAGGACTTAATCGCGTAAAAGGTAAAAGTTACAAACTATAGTGTAAAGTGCTTAGTTGATAGAGGCTTTTTAATATGGATTCCTTAAAGGGCAAATAGCCCATGTTTCAAAGATAGTTGACGACAACATGCCATTTTAATATGTTTTATATGTTATTTATTATAATAAAAATTTATATTAATATAATATAATGTTATATATTATAATAACTTATCATAAAAAAATGAAAAAGCCAAAGTTATTATTTGTTTCCATGACCGAAAGTTAAAACAAAAAGAAAAGAGAAAAGATGTTAGGGCATTCGGCCATTGTTGGACTTAATTAAGGTACGTATTAAGCTCGGTTTTTTATAATTTTGACGTTTTTGAGATTGTTGCTATGAGATGTACAA
This sequence comes from Gossypium australe, assembly GCA_005393395.2. Classification (NCBI taxonomy): domain Eukaryota; kingdom Viridiplantae; phylum Streptophyta; class Magnoliopsida; order Malvales; family Malvaceae; genus Gossypium; species Gossypium australe. The sequence goes on from CM016615.1 coordinate 69,677,477, forward strand.
AACCCATGCTTAAATTTTTGATTTTGATGAATATTTTGAGTTGAGCAATTGATGATAGCTTGTTATTTTTGTTGTTTGATGATGAAATATGAAATATATGTGTTAAATTAACATGTTTTGTCTTTGAATTTTTGATGAATTTGAATAATTTGGACTAAATTGCAAAAATAAATTTTTGAGGGACTAAAATGTGAAATAAATTAAATGTATGGACTTTTATGAACATAGGTAATATTCGGCCAAGCATGGGTAATGTGAAATTTTGTGTATTTTGTGTTTTGTGCAAAAAGGATTAAATTGTAAAAAGTGTGAAATGTTAGGGGAAAAATTTTAATTTTCCCATTTATGTGTTTTTAGATTAAATTGAATGGACTGGTGTTTAAACAAGCTTAATTTGAATATGTTTAGATCAAGAAGCAAATAAATCAGATTTGGACTGTGGAAAAACGAAAGTAGTCGATTAGTCGATTTTACCGACCGTTGACGTCCGAGGTAAGTCTTTAAGCAATAAACATTGTAAATTATGTGTATAACTTAGTATATACTGATTTGGAAATTTTGTAGTATTAATTTGGACTAGTCGAATATGAGTAAATATAGACTTTAATATACTTGAGTTTGATTCGATTGAGATATGATGTTAGAAAATCCATACAAAGATTATGAGTGTATATAATTGGTGTTGCCGAATGTGATAATATTATAGGAGAAATGAGTTGTTTGTGAACCTTTAATTATATGTGTATATATGAATGAATATGAGAACATATGTGTATTTCATAATGAGGAGAAAATGGATTGATGGCACTATGTGTGCGAGCTTATATACCGAGCACTGTGTGTGAGAGATCGGTTGTCTGGCACTATGTGTGCAAGCTTATATACCGAGCACTGTGTGTGCGAAATCGGTTGTATGGCACTATGTGTGCGAAAAATAAGTAATGGCACTAAGTGTGCGATACATTACTGGTGAATGGCATTTTGTGCGCTCCTTATCAATGTAATGGCACTAAGTGTGCGATACGTTCCATATATATATTGCTCTATGTGTGTGGATTTGCAGATTCTTCAGAGATATAAACTTAATAATAGAGGTGACCGAAAGGTGATAAATTGGTAAGTGCATATGTGATGTTTATTGAGCAAGTAAGTAGACAAAAATGCTCTTGTATATGTGAAAATAAGGTAAGTCAGTTGTTGTGTAACATCCCGAATTAGGGGTCGTTCCAATTTAATTATTTTCGTGTGATTGCTTGAAGAATGCATGTGTTATGATATATTCTATGGTCTAGTCATAACCCCGGGTCAGGTCTGACTTAGCTTTAAAAACTTCTTTTTAACTCTTGAGAAGAAAAAGCAATGTGAGGGAGCTTTAAATAATTTTTGGTGTGAAACTTGACACAAGGAAGCTGCTGGTAGAATGGCTTGGGGCGCTAGGGTGCAAAGAGGCTTCAGGAGGTAAGGGGTTCGAGTCTGGGAGATATCATGGGAGTGTTTTAATTTTTGCGTTAAGAAGGGGGTTCGGGCTAGGAAGGTTTAAAGAATAAATGATGCGGTACATGGACACGAAAGTCGGCCTGGCAAAGTGGCTTGGAGTGCCACTTAAGGGCCCTGGGTGTAGGGACTCGGGTTCGAGTCAAGACGGACGCATGGTGTTTTAATTTTTGATTGTTGGCGTTGAAGCGAAGGAAGCTTAAAAGAAAACTTTGGCGAGTTGTGTCACACAAAAACGCCTTGGCCGAGTGGCATGGGGCGTGACAGGAGGTTGCGGCACGAGGACTCGCGTTCAAGTCCTGATGGGAGCGCCAGGAGTGTTTTATTTTTGCCTTTGACAATTAATGCGTGAAGGGCCAAGGGATGAAAGCTTAAAAGGAAATTTTGATGCATTTATGTCATGAAGTGCACAGTGGTCGAGTGGCTGGGGCGTGGAGAGTGTTTCTCCAGGTCTCGGGTTCGAGACCTGGGAGCAGCAGCATGGTTTTTCTTTTTTCAATGGTCGGCGTGGAAGCTAGTGGCCTGCATGGGTTTTCATTTTGATAAAACAAGTTGCTTTTATTTTATTTTTCTTGTTGTTTTCAAAAGCTGCTGGGGTATGGGTTAGTTTTATTATTTTATGGAAGTATGGGGTAGTTATTATTATTATTATTATTATTATTATTATTTTATGATGATGGGGTAGTTGTTATTTTATTTTTATTATTATTATTTTATGAATAGGATGATGGGTTAGTATTATTTTATGTATAGGAAATGGGGTAGTAATGGAGGAATGAATAAAGAATGTTTTATTGTTTGATAATGGGCAATTAACACAAAAAGATGGAAGCATGGCCGGCCTTATGTTTGCCAAAAAGAGAGCATGGCCAATTGAAGCATGCTTTAGGGGCCTCCATTTTCGGTTTTGAGTAGAGCAACAAGGTGCCGAAACCTTCTTTCAACTTTCTTGCCAAATTGATTCTTTATTATTCACCCATTTTTCATCATCTTTTCACTTCTTAAGCCGAATATTTGACTCATAAATCCTCTCTCTTTTCTTGCGTTTCCATCCTATCAATCAAGTGCCGAATCTCAATCCTAGCGTGGTAAGTTGTGGTAACTACATCTCTTTTTCTCTCTATTCCTATTATGGCCGAATCCCCTTGGTGGTTTCACTCCTTCTCTTTTTGTTTTTGGTTGACGATTTCTTCATTATTCTGCTAGTGTTGAAACATGGGAAAAAGCCAAAGGGATCTCTGGTCATTGAGGTTCCATTTGATTACGAATCCATGCTAGGGCCGAATGGCCTTTGGTCTCTAAATGAAATACTAAAACCGATTTCAGGGAAGGCTATAGCCGAATGCAGTGAACCTTCGGGATTTGGTTGGTGACCAAATCGGTTTAAGGAGCCTATCGGGATTTGATTCTTTGAGGTAAGATATATATATATATATATACTATTCGGCCAAAGGCCATTTTGAATACCTAAGTGTAACCGAATGAGCACTATGGCTTTAGGGACAATTCGGCTAAGGGGAAAAACAGAGGCTTCCGGGATTTCGGTTCGTTTTGATAAGCAATAGTAAGTTTCGGTCCAAGTATTTCGAGCACGACATATCCTTCGGGATTTATTGAGGTGGCCGAATGGTCTTGTTAATGACCCTATGGTTTGGCCGAATGTAGGAGCAAGGGACCTAGTGTGGTAGATCGATTCTTCGGGTTTTCGTTATTGAGTAGTTCGGGATTCGCTTAGACTTACGATTAAATAGGTGTGTAAACTCTTACACACTTTATTAGTATAAATTGTTATTATGATGATATTTATAACCTCTCATGTAGTAACTTTGCCTTGTGGGCATAAGCTTGGTTTTCGGGTAAGTCCCCTATTACTCGATCTATGATATATGTTGTGTATGCCATCATATGCTGTTAAATGCTATGCTATATACAAATGCATGATATATGGGATCATGATACTTGTTATGTGAGCATGATGATGGTGGGATTGATGAGAGGAGGGAGAGGATCTCTATGGACTGTCACCAGTGGTTTGGTACCACACGATGGGTTGGCCCCATCATTTGATATTTGTGACTTCGGTCACCAGTGGTTTGGCACCACCAGTGGTTTGATACCACATGTTGATATTGTGACCTATGGTCATCAGTGGTTTGGTACCACACGATGGGTTGGCCCCATCATTTGATATTTGTGGCTTCGGTCACCAGTGGTTTGGCACCACCAGTGGTTTGGTACCACACGGGGTAGAAAAAGGAGTATGGATGGCTAGCTTGGGTTGCATAATTGCATGTTTTACTAATATCTTGTGTATGAGGCGCATTTTCGGGTTGGGGATTTATACACACTGAGTCTAGGTGACTCACCCCTTCCCATATCATTTTACAGGTGAGTAGATCGCGGAGATGGAGCCGGGGAGGACTCGAGGCGGCCATGCTTGTTCCGTGGACTTGAAATTTTATTTTGCCCCGTTTTAAGTTTATTATTTACTAAATTTCGATTGGGTTGTAATATGGCCGCTTATTATTTTGGATGTTTAAGTAGTTGTTTTTACTACTAATCCGGCGATGGATACGGGCTAGGGGTGTTACATGTTCTTTCCAATGTTGATTGTTCATATCAAGAAGATCAACTCGAAGTTCACAATTTTGGAATGCAGCCTTGAGCTCTTCTATCTTTCTCTTCAACTCTTCAATTGAAACAGCCCGTTTTTAGTGAAATCAAAACAGTGGTTTCGGGATCACAAATTTGAAGTCAAAATATTTATTTTATTATTCTTTTAATGTCCATAACATGTTAATAGAGTCATATGAAAATTTCGTTAAGAAATTTTACCGTTTGCATGTTTAATTCAATAAAAAAGACTTAATTCTAAAAGGTGCGAAAGTGGAGTTCTAGTAGTTAAAGGTATTAAATGGCTATAGAACCTTAAATTATGAGTCCTTAAATGGTAATTAAACCACTACTATTTTTAGTGGACAAATATGGACAATTATTTAATGATTTTAAAGTTTAATAATTAAGGTTAAAGTTGTAAATTAATAAATAAACTAAGTAAAATAATGAAAACAAAACTGTCATCTTGTTGGTTCATCTTTTTGCACCAAAAATAAGGGTGAAAAACTCCATAGAAGGACCTTGTGCATTCGGCTAGGGTTTTCTAATGCATGTAAGTGAATTTCGGTCCCGTTTTTATTGAATTATATGTTTTTGGAATCGTTGTAGCTTAATCTAGCTAGCCCAAGGATTAAATTGTGAAACTGTTAAAGTATTAGGGTTTTACCATTGATGAATGTGTATGTGTTTTGATGTTTGATGATAGAAAATGAATAGTTGTTGTGAGATAAAAAAAGTTTTGTAAAGTGATTTTGGTTGAAAATGTTAAATAGGGATTAAACTGAGAAATGTGAAATTTATGTGGTGAAATGTGTGAATTAATGAAATGTATGGGCTGTGTTAAGCTGAGATGATATTCGGCTAGCAGGGGTGTGGACTAAATTGCATGAATTTGCATTTTTATGAGCTAGGGACTAAATTGTAAAGAAGTTAAAAGTTTAGGGGCAAAATAGTAATTTTTCCAAATTATGAGTTTTGGATTGAATTGAATAGAATAATGATTAAAGTAGTTAAATGTGATGATTTAGATAAAGAAAAACAACATTTGGAAGTAAATCGAGGAAAAGACAAAGTAGTGGATTGATCGGTCAATTGTCTCCGTACTAATTTGAGGTAAGTTCGTATGTTAATAAGCATTAAATGATTTTTTGTTAAATGCTTTAATATTGCATTCTTGATGAATACGATTTCATAGATATACTTGACAAAGATTTGGCGACGTATGAGATCCCGGTTGAACCTTAGGAATAGATAGGATACGAACGACATGTCATTAGGGGTTATAGTGTTTTGGGTGCTGGTCCCTGACGTTCTATCGGTAATTGAGTTTTTCGGCATGTGTTGCGGTTACTCGTTAGCTTGTGTGAGCAACACCGTGTAGCTACGTCTTGACCGTTAGATTGTATGTAACACCCCTCACCCGTGTCCAACTCCAAAACAGGGTTCGAGGCGTTACCGTATTTCAACATTCACAATCATACAAAACCGGGTTACCAAATTTCGCCCAAAATTTAAAACTTTTCAAAGACATGCATTTGACATTGTCATCTATTTAATCACTTATACCACATAATAAGACATTAACACATACCATGGACAAATAGGCTTATAAGCCAAAATCATTATAAGCCACATCTCATGGCCACAATCAACAAATCACTATATGCCAATACATTTGGCTAATCACAACAACATCCATCATAGAAAAACTAAGTCCCTATACATGCCACTCACTTGAAAACATTTAACATACACATACCAATACTCCAAGGATAATGACCCGATAGTGTGATACTGCCTCTGACGATCTCCAACGCTGAGCTAACCCGACAAAACTAAAAGAAATGGAAAGGAGGGACTAAGCTTTACGCTTAGTAAGCTCGCATGAAAATAATAAGCAATGTGATAACATGTTATTTTCATATTCTTCCTATTTATTCAAATTCCAGTTAAGCTGTTTTCTTGAGTCACAGTAATTAAATTATTTATATCTGGAGTTACGGAACTCCAAATTAAGATTCGTAAATTTTCCATGAAACTAGACTCACATATCTTTTTACCATAAAATTTTCAGAATTTTTGGTTTAGCCAATTAGTACAGTTTATTCTTCAAAGTCTCCCCTATTCTGCTGTCTGACAATTCTGACCATTCTTTGCTAAAATTTAATTATCTTTTTGTACAGAATTCAAATGATGTTATAGTTTGCTTATTATAAAAATAGACTCAATAAGGAATCTAATCATATAAATTATGTACCAATATTATTTGTTTACAATTTGCAATGATTTTTCAAAGTCAGAACAGGGGATCTCGAAATCACTCTGAACCAGTCTCACAAAAATCTAAATATCTAAAAATATACCAATCCTTTGCTTTCTCTGTTTCTTTTATATAAAAATAGACTCAATAAGCTTTAAATAAATGTCTCATACAACTTATAATTCAATTTATACCATTTTTGGTGATTTTTCAAATTCACCTCACTGCTGCTGTCCAAAACAGTTTTATTGTAAAATTTTGCTTTCTCTGACTTTAGTTGTGTTCATCACTTGCCTATACCAATCTTTCCAATTTCCGATTACATATCGAGCATATTGTTCATACGTACATTTGCCACATTTTTCAATTGGTGACATTCACACTTGCACTTACTCATAACATGATCGCACCAATCATCATTAGTAAATTATCTCGTTGAACCCCTTCGGAAAACGCCCGATACTCGGTGGTCTCAGCATATAGCTCCACCCACACATAATTCGGCTTTCTTGTACACATGGTGAAGGTCCCTTAACACCCATGTGACCTAGCCATTCCATCTCGTAGCTCTCTTGTCTACATGTTGTCCAACACTAGGAACCACTCATGTGACCTAGCTACTCATAACCTGTAACTTTCTTGTACACATGGTATACACACAATATTACACATGTGACCTAGTTACATATGAAATTATTATCCCGTAGCTTCCTAGCACACATGGTGAAAATCCTTTATCATCCATGTGGCCTAGATACATATCAAATTTTTCCATCTCGTATCTTTCTTGTGCACACGGTGAAGTTCCCTTATCACTTGTGTGACCTAGCTACATATTGTCTGTATCTCTCGGTTTTCCGAAGGTTCAATCGAGAATTTTGCATTCCATACGTTTTCATATTGTAGTTATCACCCAATTATTTCCATAATATCTAGCAAAATAATTATTGAACAAGTAAAATAAATGCATTATTTACATATAAACTTTCCATTTCACATAATAACCATAGTCATAGAAAACACCTTTAAGCACAACATTTCAACCCATTTTCCATGTCACCTATGTCACCTTTTATCATAAACATATTATTAAATCAATTCACCAACATAATATACTAAACATGTAATTCAAAAAAATCAATTTAATACCACAATTTAGGTTTCAAATATACATTACGACATTATTGCATTATTATTAACACACCAACTTACCTCGAATGCCGAAACGACCATTTTACCAACTTTCCTGATTTTCGATTTTCCTCCAATTCTAGGTCCAAATCTCTTTTTTTGGGGGTCTAAAACATCACATTTCACTTATTTAGTTAATGTACTATTCAAAACAGTCCTTAACTCAACTTTTGCAAAATTACAATTTTGCCCCTAAACTTTTACATATTTACACTTTTTCCCCAATACTCGAAAATTAAACTTCAGCCCTTATTCTTATGTTTTATAACATGCTGATCATTTTTCTCTTCTATGGCAACATCAAATTCTCACTCTAACATGTAGTTATGAACATTAGGTATTTTTACCGATTATGACGTTTTACTCGTTTTCATGTAAAATCGCTTAGTAAAAGTTGTTTAACATAATTTGAGCCTTCATTTTCTATCATAAAACATCAAAATACACACTTTTCACCTATGGGTAATTTTCCAAAGATGAACCCTAGCATGAATTATTGGTAGCATAAGCTAAATCGAGCTACCGAGACTCCAAAACCGTAAATAACTTGAAAAATGGGGCTAGAACGGGTTTACCATGAGCATGGAAAGTTGAGAAAACCCTAGCCATGTCTTCTCTTGGTAAATTTCGTCCATATGAAGAAGATGGACATATTTGGCATTTAAATTTTGTTTTTAAATCATTTAATTCACTAAATTACCAAAATGCCCCTTAAAAAAATTCTTTTGAAACATACCCATCCATGTCCATTTTTGTCCACCAACTTAACCAATGGTCTAATTATCATTTAAGGAACTCCAATTTAAAATGTCATAACAATTGTACACCTCTAACATGTAGAACTCAACTTTTGCACTTTTTACAATTTAGTCCTTTTGACTAAATTGAGTGCCCAAACGTCAAAATTTTCGAATGAGATTTTCAAGAAATCATTCCGTGAAATTGTAGACCATAAAAATATAAATAAAATAAATTTCTCAACATCGGATTTGTGGTCCCGAAACCACTGTTCCGTTTAGGCCTTATTTCGGGATGTTACATTGTAACAACCCAATTTTGGGCCTAGTCGGAACAGTGGTTTTCGGACCACAAATCCGACGAGGAAAAATTTATTTCTATTACATTTTTATGGTCTACGATTTCACGAAACTTTGTTCGAAAATTTTGACATTTGGGCACTCAATTTAGTCAAAAAGACTAAATAGTAAAAAGTGCAAAAGTTGAGTTCTACATGCTAGAGGTGTCCAATTGTTATGAAGTTTAAAATTGGAGGTCTTTATATGGTAATTAGACCATTATTTAAGTTGGTGGACAGAAATGGACATGGTTAGGCATGTTCCCAAAGTTTTTCATTAAGGGCATTTTGGTCATTTAGTTATTAAAATGAATTATAAACAAAATTAAAAGCCAATTTTTGTCCATCTTCAACCCCATGGCTGAATTTCACAGGGGGAAACCATGGCTAGCGTTTTTCAAGCTTCCAAGCTCGATTGTAAGTCTGTTCTAGCCCCGTTTTTAATGATTTTTACATTTTTGAAATCCTAGTAACAAGATCTATCTATTTCTACCACTAATTTGAGATATGGTTAAATTCTAGGGTTTTGACCCATGATGAATATGTGTGTATTTTTGTGTTTAATGGTAGAAAATGCATGTTTATGGTTCGAGAAACAACTTTTACTAAGTGATTTTCAGTGAAAATGCTAAAAAGGACTAATTTGGAAAAGTTATAAAATTTGTCATAAAAGTGTGAATTAGTGGAAATTGTGGGCTTTTGTAGTTATAAAAATGGTTTGGCTAAGCTTAAAATACAAAGAAATTGAATGAAAATCATTTTACGAGCCTAGGGGCAAAAGTGTAAATATGACAAAGCTTAGGGGCAAAAATGTATTTTTTTTCCATAATAAGATTTTTGGACTGAATTGAATAGTATAATAACTTAATAAGTCAAATGTGATATTTTAGATAAAAAAATAAGTTTCGGACTTAGAACGGGGGAAAGACGAATATTGGACGACTCGGTCCCTTTCGCCATTTTAAGTCGAGGTAAGTTCGTATGACAAACATTATTGTTTATTTATTGAATTGACGAATAATTTATGAAATTACTCGTATTATTTGTTGAATATTGGAAACTAATGTTCGAACAAGTAAACGCAGGGTTGAACTATCTTGTTCAGTGCTAAATGATAATTTGACGGAAAAGACCAGGAACGAACCATGGCATAGTGTGACAATGTGAAAACTATATGAAATTGCGATAAAGTGAATCCGGGTGCTGGTGTAGTACATCCTACCAGTGGCTGGGTATTCTGATATATTGCGGATACCTGACAGTTTGTGTGAGCAGCATTGAGTAGTTACGTATGATCGGCAACTTGTGTGAGCAGACCCGAGAATGTAAATGCGAATAGCTCGAGAACGAGCCTATGTGTGTTATGTGATTATGTGATGTCCGGGTGCTGGTCTTGTACGTCTACCAGTAGCTAGGTAGTCCTACATATGTTGCAGATACCTGACAACTTGTGTGAGCAGCACTGTGTAGCTAGTCTGACCGACAACTTGTGTGAGTAGACCCGTGAATGTTAAGTGATTCGGGTGCTGGTCTTATAAGTTCTACCAATGGCTGGGTAATCCGGCATGTGTTGCGGATACCTGACAGCTTGTGTGAGCAGCACTGAATAGTTACGTATGATCGACAACTTGTGTTAGCAAACCCGAGAATGTAATATGTGAAATGTGATAAAAGGTAGCTTCGGCTACATATATGTGGCACGTATGTGCAAGCGTTTCGAGTATTCGTTAATATTCTTATGTTTTCAACGGGAAAATGAATAAAGTGTAAATGAATGTGATTATGTGACGATTAAGTGCTGGTATATGTATGTATACACTCATGAGCAATGTGCTCGGTATGTGATTGAATTTTGGTAAGAATGTAAACGAGTAAGTTATACCTATGAGAATGACCTTGTGATTATAAGTCCATGCTTGTGATGTATGAATATGTGGTAAATGTGATTGATGATCATGTGTGAGGCTTTTAGGCCAAATTAAATTGAGAAATGATATGTTCAAGTCTTTGTTGTTGATGTATAGGTTAAATTGGCCAATGAATGGCTTGTAAATATCTGAAAATGACTAGTTATTGGAATGGCTAACCATGGATATACTTTGGTGTTATATGTGTGTAAATGAAAAATTAATATAAAGGAAACATGAAAGAGTAAAGGTAGTAATAAAATAGTTTGGATAGCAACAGTTGTATCACTTTGAAAAATCACCAAAAAAATAGTGGAAATTTAATTAAAGGTTGAGTGAGATATTAAATTAAATCTTATTGAGTCTATTTCTACATAAAAGAAACAGAATAAGCAAAAGAATTTCATATGGTGAGATATTTGGATTTTAGTGAGACAGGGACAGAATGATTTCAGAATCCCCTGTTCTGACTTGGGAAATTCATTAAAAATTGTAAAAAAAAAAAATCATGGGATAAAATTTATATTCTTGAATTTATTAATAATTCTATTTTCAAGAGAAACAAACGAGAACATCATTCGTGTTTTGTACAATGAGATAATTAATTTTTAGTGAAGAGGGGTAGGAACTATCAGACAGCGAAACATGGGAGACTTTAAAGAATAAGCTGTACTGATTGGCTAAAAAAATTCTAGAAATTTTATGGTAAGAAGATATTAGTCTAACGGATCTTAATTTGGAGTTCTGTAGCTCTGGAGAAAAATAATTCAGTGACTGTAACTCGAGGAAATAGCTCAAGATGAACATAAACGAATTGTGAAATTTTATGCAATAATGATGATATTATCTTGAGAGCTTATAATGAGGATTGTTAAAAGCATGGTAATCAATTTTTTATTATTTACATACATACTTATTAAGCTTTATAGCTTACTCTGTTGTTTTCTGTGTTTATAATGTTCTCAGGTTATCTCGGGTTGGAAGTCACCGGAGAACCTATCACACTATCAAGCTTACAATTTAGGTATCGATGATTTTATACTTAAGGTTGTGGCATGTATAGGGAACTTGGTCTTGTGTATATGTTACTATGAGTTGTCCTAGAATAATGACCTATGATATTCGGAGTTCATTGTTGTATAAGGCCATTTAATGTGGCCAATAAATTGGTTATGCCACAAACTAATGATGATGCATTCCTATGTTGAGTAAATTGTATGCTAGGACTTGTTATGTGTGTGTGGTGGATGTTTTGGTAGCTTTAATATGTCATGAAATGTGTCATTCAAGTTATACTCAAGTATGGGAATGGTAGGGAGTTATACTCAAGTATGGGAATGGTAGGGTAGAAATTGGCTTGGAAAATAGCCAACTTCTTGACCACACAGGCAGAGACACGACCGTGTGTCTCAGCTGTGTGGAGGACATGGTCTAGCACACGGGCGTGTGACTCTCCAAAACAAGAAAATTTTCTAAATGTTCCAATAGTTTTAAAAGTTCTCGGTTTAGTCCCGAATCGCTCCCAAAGCAGATTTTAGGCCTCAGCCCATTTTAGGGACTTGATGATATAGGATAAATGTTTTAAATTTTAAATGAAAATTTATGCCTTGAATTTGTTCACTTGCAAGTGTTATTGTCCGGTAACGCCTCGTACCCTGTTCTGGCGTTAAACACGGGTAAGGGGTATTACATTTAGTGGTATTAGGGCTATGGTTTAGTCGGTTCTCAGACTAACCTAGCATGAGTAAGAGTCTAGCTATACATGCCATATGTGGACCGTGATAGTGTGATGTCTCCGGGCTCTAACGAAATTATTTTCTTGAGACAGAGGTGCTTTCCAACCGAGCTAGTTTTGAAAATGCTGACATTGACACTAAGATGTTTGAAAATGTGTTTGTGATAAGTTGAAATGTGGTAAGGTATGAATAAGAGTTCATAATATGCATGTGATGATGTATAAAATGAAATAACCATAGTTTGAGAATTTTGGGTACAATGTTACTATCCTGGTTGAATGTCGTATTTCGATGAATTATGGTGATTTTATGTAATAGATAAAATGTTATAAATGTTGAGAAGTTATGAAAAAGGAATTAAATGTGTAAACCAAGTAGAACGCTGGAAAGGGGTACTTTCGTTTAGAGATATGTGATGAATTGACGATAAAGACCATGGGTTGACCGCAACATATGAAAAATGTGACTATGTGATTTCCGTATAAGACCATAGCTGGGCTATGACTTCGGTGTGTAATATGTGTATATGTGAAAGACCATAGTTGAACTATGATATTGTGCAAAACGAAGTACCTAATTTCGTAAGACGTTCTCTAATTTTACCAAGTGTAGTAAATGAAAGTGTACGAGGATTTAAAGGATAAATTTGTAGTGAACATGAAATTGAGCTTGAATGAATGGTTTTATTAAAGAAATATTGTGTATGGCAGGATGTGATAGTAAATTATATGTTGTAAATGGATACTTAAAGTTCGATAATTGATGTATGAAACTAATATGGGAAAGTGAAACTAAATGAAAGTTTATATTATGACAAGCATTCATGTTTGTTTGGCATTCACATGATGTAATGTGCCTAACTTGTGTGATTAGGTGAATGCAATAAGAAATTTTTTTTTGAAATTTATGGAATGTATATATAAATGCGTCTGTTCAAATAAGATAATCGGAAAATTTGTGTAACATGAATATGTGTGTTAAATTGCCTAAAACAACTGGTGTGTTATGATGAAATTTTATGAGATTTATGTTGAATGAACTCACAAATGAGAGACTAAAGAAATTAGTAGCGGATCAACTATTATGGTGGCTAGATAAAAGCATGAGTCGATAAGTAAGGATAGAACTAAAAGAGATATTCAATTATTTTGAAGATCATTCGGATTATGCAAGGCTAAGGTTAAAGAAGTCAACTTCGATGAAACAAAACATACAGGTATGATACCTAAAGAATGTACTAATTGGAATTTTTTCTAAGCTGGTTTATGATAGTGGATGAATAATATAAACCTAATGATGACAGAATTAGATAGTGAGATAATGTTCGAATTGTATCGATAGCTAAGTGCAGTGATTATAGTTGACTAACCTACCTTAGTTCCTTCTGGGTATATTATGTGTTCAAGAAATCTCAGAGGTATATAAGGTTATTTATTTTAAAGTAAAACTTTTATCGCAAGGGGTACGATAGCTAAAGATACAGGTAGGCGAAGGCCTTGTTGACCTATTTGGATTATCTTCAGCATTTTTGTAACACCCCAAACCCGGACAAGACACCACGTCCGAATCTGGTATGCTACGGGGAAATCGTTTTTGAAAAGTTAGATTTTCCGTTTAAAAGCTGAGTGAAAACACAGTGTGTTTGAAACAAGTTTGAGCAGTCTTACTAAAAAAACAGTTGGTGTATTCGAAACCCGGAGATTTTGATAACTTAGCCAGAATGTGTAGTTAAAACGAGTTTAAACCATTTAAAACCTCATTAGTTTCTTAGTGATACATAAAACACTTTTAACTCAGAAGAACTACAAGTTTGGATTGGGAACCAGTTGTATTTGTTTGTCAAAAAGACTTAGTGTGATACCCGATGGTATAGTTTAAAACACATTGCGTTATAGTTTTGAAATCGTTATCTTTCCAAGTTTTAGTAAAATTTATTCCAAGTTACTTTGTTAAGACATGTCAAAAATCAACGTAAAGTGTAAACAACTTAAAACATAACTTTAAAGGCCTTTTACAAACCAAATAAACCCAATTAAAAGTAAATAAACTAAAGTACCCAATTAGTAGAGTCTGAGTAAAACTTTATTAAAGCATGGCATGTGCACCCCGAGTCCATCCCGGCTCCACGTCCGCAGCTACGAGTCACCTGAAATGTCAAAGGAGAGGGTGAGTCGAGTGACTCAGTGTGTAAATCCCGCTCCCGAAGAATCAACATGCTAACACACATCATACATAGCAACATGATTAATGCAACCCGATCCTAACCATCCATATCACCTTTTCTACCCCGTGTGGTACCAAACCACTGGTGGTGCCAAACCACTGGTGACATATAGTCACAATGTGTTACCAAAACACTGGTGTCCCAAAGACACAATATCCGTCATTGTGGTACCAAACCACTGGTGTCCCAAAGACACAATGTGCTACCAAAGCACTGGTGACCGAAGTCACAAATCCAATGATGATGGGGCCAACCCATCGTGTGATACCAAATCACTAGCAGACGATCCCATATCTCAAGTGGGGCCAACCCACGGCGGTCAAACCACAGGGACAAGTCGCAATGAGGTGCCAAACCTCTGGTGTCCCAAAGACACAATGTGCTACCAAAGCACTGGTGACCGTAGTCACAAATCTGGTGATGGGGCCAACCCATCGTGTGATACCAAATCACTGGCGTCAATCCCGTATAATCATCCGTGGGGCCAACCCACTGTGGTACTGAGCCACTGGGACGAGACGCTGAGGTACCAAACCTCTGGAGGTGCCAAACCTCTGGTGACCCAAAGTCACAAAGTTGTGCTACCAAAGCACTGGTGCTCGTCAGCACAATATACCACTGCTCCCTCCTCTCGTATCACCCACACATATCATACTCATGGGATTATGCATCTCATACAAGCCATGCATATCATGCCAACATATCAAGCATTACAACTCATAACATGCATAACATAATTCATGATATCATGTATTATCATTAATACTCATCATAGAACAGACTTACCCGAATCGTACACATACCCCTTTTTGGGTATCCAATTATCCTTCTCACTGTTTCAATCTTATTAAGCAATCAAGTTTATTAACAACGTTACTAAGTAGAGGGTGTGTTAGTTACACACCTGATAATACGAGTCCAAAGATCCCTACGAATGATCTATGTCCTTCGATTGTCAAGCCCCTAAAACAATCGGTCAACATAGGATTAAGCACTAAGACCATTCGGCCAAAGACATATAAACCCAAAGGGGTTAATTTCACTCTCTTACCTTGAAGATGATCTGGTTTCCTACCAAATCTGAATCAAGCAGTGATTCCTCTTCCAACAATCAGCACCCTAATAAACCAATAGTTAATCACTAATCACTTTAAACTTAATCGAAATCAACTGACTGCACTAACAGAAATATACCAACTGCTTACCCCTTACTACACTTACCAATCGGTTCAAAGAGTCGACGGCTCTTCTTGGCTACTTTTCGATATCCAAGACCCTAACACAAGATGATAATCCAAAAAGGTTAACACCCTTCCAACTGACCATAATCGGCCCTTAACCAAAACACAACCAACAAACCAAAAGAGAGAGATATGGCCATTCGGCCTTGCACTTACCAACACCCAACACCAAAATTCGGCCAACCCAACACCAGGGAAGAGAGGAGATTCGGCCAAGGCTTCAAAAGAAGAGGATTCGGTCTTTAAGTGCTCAACACCCTTGGGTTCGGCTTAGTGAGAAAAGAATGAGAACAAGGGTGAGAAGAGATAGAGAAACGACACTAGTATTTAGGAAAGAAGGAAATAAAAGATGAATCCAAAAGAAATAAGAGAAACGGTGGAGGTGTTTGGAAGATGAGAGTTTCGGCTATCTAGGCTCAACCAAGAAGAAAATATGAGAAGAAGAGACTTTTTACTTTTGGCTCAAACAATTTGAAATAGAAAGAAGGTTGAAAGAATAGAATTTCGGCTATTAAGAAAAGTTGACACAAAATAATTTCGGCAACTAGATGTTTGCACATTCGGTTTCAAAAAGAAAGTGAAAGAAATTCTTTAGGAATTCGGTTTTGGTAAAACAAAAAAGAGAATTCGGCTTGCCTCCAAGTGACCGAAAATGCAAAGTTGCCTATGTGAATTTCGGCCACCAACTCTCCCTACCAAACCGTCCACTTCCCCCACTCCATACTCCCCCAAAACACTCCAAGCCACTAGTTCAAAATAGTTTGAACAAGTCAAACTCCTACTTTCACTCTCCACCTACCAATCCCTCCTTTGACCAAGTCTTAGGCAGAGTTTGAACTGCCACAAACTCCTCCCTCCATGCCGTCAAAATGAGTGCCAAAAAGGTGGCCACTCCGCAGCTCGAACACAAGGCCTCCACCTCATGTGAATGACGCCACCTAGCTCCCAAGTATCACATGCCTTGCCACTTTACTAACTCCTCATTTGTGCTATAAAACCACAATTAAAATTCTTAAACCCCAGCTTCCTCAGCTCCCTTCACCTCACACCCATAAACCAAAATTTTCCCATTCACTCAGACATTCACCTAGGCTACAATTAAGCCCCTAAAACACCGAAATAGCAGCACAGCACACTAAATACATACAGTAACAGGCAGTAACAAAATAGCCCCCTAACCCGGGATATTACAGTTCTACCCCCTTAAAAATAATTTCGGCCTCGAAATTACCTGATCAAAAGAGTTGCGGGTATTGCTGTCTCATCATATCCTCGGGTTCCCACGTCGCTTCTTCTACACCATGATTCCGCCAAAGTACCTTAACCAAAGGCACAGACTTCCTACGCAGAACCTTCACATCCCGATCAAGAATCTGCACAGGTTCCTCCTCCATAGTCAAGTCTGGATTTACCTCGATCTCTTCCACCGCTACCACATGTGACGGATCCGAACGATACCTCCGAAGCATCGAAACGTGAAAGACGTCATGAATCTGGCTAAGCTCTATTGGCAACTCAAGCTGATACGCCACTGGTCCAACTCGTCTCAAAACCTTATACGGCCCAATGAACCTCGGACTTAGCTTGCCTTTCTTCCCGAACCTCAGTACCTTCTTCCAAGGCGAGACCTTCAGAAACACTCGATCCCCAGCAGCAAACTCTATATCTCTTCGCTTAAGATCGGCATAAGACTTCTGCCGGTCCGAAGCTTCCTTCAATCGAGCCTGAATCAACTTAACCTTGTCTTCGGTCTCAGCAACCAACTCGGGTCCCAACAACTGACGTTCACCTAACTCCGTCCAACAAGTAGGTGAGCGACACTTCCTACCATACAACGCCTCATACGGTGCCATCTTAATGCTTGCTTGGTAACTGTTGTTGTAGGCAAACTCGGCTAATGGTAAAAACTCCTCCCAACTACCTCTGAAATCCAGGACACAACCTCTCAGCATGTCTTCTAAGATCTGAATAACCCTTTCTGATTGACCGTCAGACTGCGGGTGAAAAGCCGTGCTGAAATCCAAACGAGTACCCAGAGCCTGATACAATGCCTTCCAGAACCTTGAAGTAAACCTGGGATCCCTATCCGAGATTATCGAAACTGGCACACCGTGCAACCTCACTATCTCCGAAACATACAGCTTTGCTAGCTTCTGAAGTGAGTAGTCAACCCTCACCGGAATAAAGTGAGCTGATTTAGTCAGACGGTCCACCACTACCCAAACTGAATCCTTCTTGCTTGGCGTAAGCAGTAACCCACTGACAAAATCCATGGTTATCCTTTCCCACTTCCACTGCGGAATCTTCACAGGCTGAAGCAAACCCGACGGCAACTGATGTTCAGCCTTGACCTGCTGACAAGTCAGACACCTCCCAACAAACTCTGTCACCTCTTTCTTCAAACCAGGCCACCAAAACTGCTCTCTAAGATCCTTATACATCTTGCTACCTCCTGGATGCATAGCATAAGGACTGCTATGTGCGTCCTGAAGAATCTTCTGCCTCAGCCCAACATCTTTAGGCATACAAGCCTTACCTTGAAAACACAGAACCTCATCACTAGACAAGCTGTAACCCTCCAAACCACCATTCTGCACTTGTAACTTTCGCGCACTCAGAACCTCATCCTCTAACTATTTTTCTCTGATCTGCTCAACCCAAGAAGGCTTAACTTGCAACTCTGCCAAAATACTCCCGTCGTCATACAAACTCAAATGGGCAAACAATGCTCTTAAGTCCGAAACAACCTTACGGCTCAACGCGTCTGCTACCACGTTAGCCTTGCCCGGATGATACTCAATAGAACAGTCATAATCCTTCAGCAACTCAACCCATCTACGCTGCCTCAAATTCAAATCCTTCTGAGTCAGTAAATACTTCAGACTCTTGTGATCCGTGTAGACTATAGATCTCTCCCCGTACAAGTAGTGCCTCCAAATCTTTAAGGCGAAAACTACAGCCGCTAGCTCCAAATCGTGCGTCGGATAGTTGACCTCATGTGGCCTCAGCTGCCGAGAAGCGTAAGCCACAACCTTACCTTCTTGCATCAGCACACACCCCAGACCCGTATGTGATGCGTCGCAATAGACTGTGTATTCCTTACCAGCCTCAGGTTGAATTAGAACCGGAGCCTCAGTCAAAATCTTCTTTAACTTATCGAAGCTTTCCTGCTGTTTCTCAGTCCAAACAAACGGAACCTCTTTCCTTAACAACTTCGTCATCGGCGCTGCTATCAACGAGAAACCCTCAACAAACCTTCGGTAGTACCCAGCCAAACCCAGGAAACTACGTATCTCAGCCACTGACCTAGGCGGCTTCCAATCCAAAACTGCCTCAATCTTACGAGGATCTACCCGAATCCCTTCAGCCGACACTACATGACCCAAGAACGTCACTTCTCTAAGCCAGAACTCGCACTTACTAAACTTAGCATAGAGTTGCTTTTCCCTCAAAATCTGCAGCACCACTCTTAAATGCGCATCATGCTCTTCCTCTGTCCTTGAGTACACTAAAATGTCATCTATAAAAACCACCACGAACCGATCTAGATACTGCTGAAACACCCTATTCATCATATCCATAAACGCTGCCGGTGCGTTAGTCAACCCGAATGGCATTACCAGAAATTCGTAGTGCCCATACCGAGTCCGAAATGCTGTTTTATGGATATCAGCCTCCTTAACCTTCAACTGGTGGTACCCAGACCTCAGATCAATCTTTGAAAATACCGCAGCACCCTTCAGCTGATCAAACAAATCGTCTATCCATGGCAACGGATACTTGTTTTTAATCGTCAGCTTGTTCAACTGGCGGTAGTCTATACACATCCGCATTGTGCCATCTTTCTTCTTAACAAAAAGAACCGGCGCACCCCACGGCGAAACACTTGGCCTGATAAAACCTCGATCCAATAACTCCTGGATCTGAGCCTTAAGCTCCACCAATTCCTTTGGTGCCATCCTATACGGAGCAATAGACACTGGCGCAGTCCCGGGTAACAGATCAATCCCGAACTCTACCTCTCGATCTGGCGGCAAACCCGGAAGCTCCTCAGGAAACACATCAGCAAATTCCTTAACAGTACGAACCTTCTCAACAGCAGACTCTTTAGCCTCCAAGGCATACACACGAACCACATACGCTTCACAGCCCTTCCTGACCATCTTTTCCGCTTTCAAAGCAGATACCACATTTGATAGGTAATCCCTCCTATTACCTATCGTAGCCACCTCCTCACCATCAACCGTCTTAAGAACCATGCGCTTGGCCGCGCAATCCAACCTCGCCTGGTACTTAACCAGCCAATCCATCCCAAGAATCAGATCGAACTCCCCAAACGGCAGTTCCATCAGATCAGCAGCAAATGCTACCCCTTGGAGTTCTAGAGGTACATCTCTAAACAGTTTATCTACTACTACAGAGTGACCTACAGGGCTAATCACAGTCATCTGCCTAGAAGATATCTCAGAGTCTAATTCCATTGTCTCTACTATACTACTGGCAACATAAGAGTGCGTAGAACCCACATCAATTAAAGCAGTATAAGGAGTACCAAAAATCAAAAACGTACCGGTTATGACGTCCGGTGCGTCGCCCTCCTCTCGGCGCCTCGCAGCATACACCAATCCAGGCTGCCTAGCTCAGAACTACCTGCACCTCTGCCCGGTGCTCCACGGCCCCGACCAGAACCATTACCACCTCTGCCATTACCACGGCCCCTCTGCGGTAGCGGTTCATTACCTCTGAACTGATTACGGCCCTGACTCTCAAACTGAATCCTGGCCATCCTACGCGGACAGTCCCTAATGCGATGCTCCAGAGAACCACACTCGAAGCAACCTTTACCTCCAGTCCAGCAACCACCCCAATGAGATTTCCCACACTGATTACACTGCGGCGGTCCCTGCCTAGCAGCAACAAACCTAGCAGACTGATTCTGCCCACTCGATCTAGCCCTCTTCTGCGGATTACCCGATGAACCAGAAGACCCAAAGCTCCCCTTAAGTCTACTCCTGTCCATGCTCTGCCTTACCGACTCCTTAACACCCTCGGCTACCTTAGCCTTCTCAACTAAGACAGCAAACTCGCGCTCCTGCTGAGGAGCAATCAGCAGCCTCAACTCGTCTCGCAGACCATCCTCGAAACGAACACACCTCTCATGCTCAGTGGCTACAATACCCCTGGCATACCTACTCAGCTTCAGGAACTCAGCCTCGTACTCAGCAACAGATTTACTCCCCTGAACCAGCCTCAGAAATGCCTTTCTCTGGGAGTCGATGTAACTAGCCCGATGTACTTCTTTTGATATGCAGTTCTGAAGTAATCCCATGTCAAATCCTCTGCGGCCACACTATCCCGAACCGTGAGCCACCACTGATACGACTCATCCCGGAGAAGCGATACAATACCCTTCAGCTTCTCTTCAGCCGTCAAGTCCAGATCATCCATGATCCGCTCAGTTGCCTCCAGCCAATATTCAGCAGTGCTAGGAGCAACACCAGATACGCCTCGAAAGAATTCAGCCCCATTAGCCCGGAGTCGCTCAGGAACTGATTTCCTAACTCCTGCACCACCACTTGCCCCAGCTACCCTTTCCAACACTCGCAGCATCGCCTGTGACACTGCGTCGTCTCCAGTCTGATCTTGGAACTCACCACCTCCAGCTGGTGGCGGAACTGGTATCTCATTTTCTGAACCCTGCCCAGATCCTACGGGCTCAGAAACCGTCATTCTACCCCCCTACCTCTACCACGAGTATTCGACCACGTCCGCCTCGAGTGCTCATGTCTAATCTTTCTATGTATCTGATTAAAGAATTTTATGCATCAGTATTTATTCCACTTGTTTAAAAAGCAAGTCTTATGAATATTTAATGAGGATTTGTTCTCGCGAGTTCACAAATCCTATCGGTTTCAATCTCTAATGTAGTGTACTATTGCTAATCATCAAATCATAATCATATCCAATCAAATCACAAGTAATAGTACGGGGTACTTACCTGGGCGAACTGGTGCCGGAGACTCGGTGCCATGCCTTTCAAACCATAATTTCAAAACAACCACTTAAAACAGACTTGAAACATTTTGGGCCTCGGGCCCACAGCCAAGCCTTTGAACTTGGCTCTGATACCACAATTGTAACACCCCCAAACCCGGACAAGACACCACGTCCGAATCTGGTATGCTACGGGGAAATCGTTTTGAAAAGTTAGATTTTCCGTTTAAAAGCTGAGTGAAAACACAGTGTGTTTGAAACAAGTTTGAGCAGTCTTACTAAAAAAACAGTTGGTGTATTCGAAACCCGGAGATTTTGATAACTTAGCCAGAATGTGTAGTTAAAACGAGTTTAAACCATTTAAAACCTCATTAGTTTCTTAGTGATACATAAAACACTTTTAACTCAGAAGAACTACAAGTTTGGATTGGGAACCAGTTGTATTTGTTTGTCAAAAAGACTTAGTGTGATACCCGATGGTATAGTTTAAAACACATTGCGTTATAGTTTTGAAATCGTTATCTTTCCAAGTTTTAGTAAAATTTATTCCAAGTTACTTGTTAAGACATGTCAAAAATCAACGTAAAGTGTAAACAACTTAAAACATAACTTTAAAGGCCTTTTACAAACCAAATAAACCCAATTAAAAGTAAATAAACTAAAGTACCCAATTAGTAGAGTCTGAGTAAAACTTTATTAAAGCATGGCATGTGCACCCCGAGTCCATCCCGGCTCCACGTCCGCAGCTACGAGTCACCTGAAATGTCAAAGGAGAGGGTGAGTCGAGTGACTCAGTGTGTAAATCACGCTCCCGAAGAATCAACATGCTAACACACATCATACATAGCAACATGATTAATGCAACCCGATCCTAACCATCCATATCACCTTTTCTACCCCGTGTGGTACCAAACCACTGGTGGTGCCAAACCACTGGTGACATATAGTCACAATGTGTTACCAAAACACTGGTGTCCCAAAGACACAATATCCGTCATTGTGGTACCAAACCACTGGTGTCCCAAAGACACAATGTGCTACCAAAGCACTGGTGACCGAAGTCACAAATCCAATGATGATGGGGCCAACCCATCGTGTGATACCAAATCACTAGCATACGATCCCATATCTCAAGTGGGGCCAACCCACGGTGGTCAAACCACAGGGACAAGTCGCAATGAGGTGCCAAACCTCTGGTGTCCCAAAGACACAATGTGCTACCAAAGCATGGTGACCGTAGTCACAAATCTGGTGATGGGGCCAACCCATCGTGTGATACCAAATCACTGACGTCTCCCGTATAATCATCCGTGGGGCCAACCCACTGTGGTACTGAGCCACTGGGACGAGACGCTGAGGTACCAAACCTCTGGAGGTGCCGAACCTCTGGTGACCCAAAGTCACAAAGTTGTGCTACCAAAGCACTGGTGCTCGTCAGCACAATATACCACTGCTCCCTCCTCTCGTATCACCCACACATATCATACTCATGGGATTATGCATCTCATACAAGCCATGCATATCATGCCAACATATCAAGCATTACAACTCATAACATGCATAACATAATTCATGATATCATGTATTATCATTAATACTCATCATAGAACAGACTTACCCGAATCGTACACATACCCCTTTTTGGGTATCCAATTATCCTTCTCACTGTTTCAATCTTATTAAGCAATCAAGTTTATTAACAACGTTACTAAGTAGAGGGTGTGTTAGTTACACACCTGATAATACGAGTCCAAAGATCCCTACGAATGATCTATGTCCTTCGATGTCAAGCCCCTAAAACAATCGGTCAACATAGGATTAAGCACTAAGACCATTCGGCCAAAGACATAAAACCCAAAGGGGTTAATTTCACTCCCTTACCTTGAAGATGATCTGGTTTCCTACCAAATCTGAATCAAGCAGTGATTCCTCTTCCAACAATCAGCACCCTAATAAACCAATAGTTAATCACTAATCACTTTAAACTTAATCGAAATCAACTGACTGCACTAACAGAAATATACCAACTGCTTACCCCTTACTACACTTACCAATCGGTTCAAAGAGTCGACGACTCTTCTTGGCTACTTTTCGATATCCAAGACCCTAACACAAGATGATAATCCAAAAAGGTTAACACCCTTCCAACTGACCATAATCGGCCCTTAACCAAAACACAACCAACAAAACCAAAACAGGGGAGATATGGCCATTCGGCCTTGCACTTACCAACACCCAACACCAAAATTCGGCCAACCCAACACCAGGGAAGAGAGGAGATTCGGCCAAGGCTTCAAAAGAAGAGGATTCGGTCTTTAAGTGCTCAACACCCTTGGGTTCGGCTTAGTGAGAAAAGAATGAGAACAAGGGTGAGAAGAGATAGAGAAACGACTAGTATTAGGAAAGAAGGAAAATAAAAGATGATCCAAAAGAAATAAGAGAAACGGTGGAGGTGTTGGAAGATGAGAGTTTCGGCTATCTAGGCTCAACCAAGAAGAAAATATGAGAAGAAGAGACTTTTACTTTCGGCTCAAACAATTTGAAATAGAAAGAAGGTTGAAAGAATAGAATTTCGGCTATTAAGAAAAGTTGACACAAAATAATTCGGCAACTAGATGTTTGCACATTCGGTTTCAAAAAGAAAGTGAAAGAAATTCTTTAGGAATTCGGTTTTGGTAAAACAAAAAGAGAATTCGGCTTGCCTCCAAGTGACCGAAAATGCAAAGTTGCCTATGTGAATTTCGGCCACCAACCTCTCTCCCTACCAAACCGTCCACTTCCCCCACTCCATACTCCCCCAAAACACTCCAAGCCACTAGTTCAAAATAGTTTGAACAAGTCAAACTCCTACTTTCACTCTCCACCTACCAATCCCTCCTTTGACCAAGTCTTAGGCAGAGTTTGAACTGCCACAAACTCCTCCCTTCATGCCGTCAAAATGAGTGCCAAAAAGGTGGCCACTCCGCAGTCGAACACAAGGCCTCCACCTCATGTGAATGACGCCACCTAGCTCCCAAGTATCACATGCCTTGCCACTTTCTAACTCCTCATTTGTGCTATAAAACCACAATTAAAATTCTTAAACCCCAGCTTCCTCAGCTCCCTTCACCTCACACCCATAAACCAAAATTTTCCCATTCACTCAGGCATTCACCTAGGCTACAATTAAGCCCCTAAAACACCGAAATAGCAGCACAGCACACTAAATACATACAGTAACAGGCAGTAACAAACCCCCTAACCGGGATATTACAATTTTATCTTTCATTTGTATTTCATTTCTTTTATTAAGAAAAGATGATGACATAATTTTGTGAT